>VYZW01044126.1:5031-79896 GCA_013401315.1 Balaeniceps rex
CATTTCGTATCAAAGGAACACAGACATGAATAAATTGAAGATGCTTGAGCCAAACCCACTGATGCCTATCTCAATGTAGAACAAAAAGTGGCTAAGTACAGTCAACCTTTTTTTACTCTTTGCCACTCAGAGTACTATCTGAACACATCCAATTAATATTTTCAGAAGAACGCTTTATCCCAAGTGAAAAATATTTAATCTGCCTCAGAACCTGTGCCACCAACTATTACATTTTGTTTCTGGAGGGTGTGGGGGGGAATGGAAGAATAGTGGAGCAGAGTAGGATATCGAGACTCCCAGGACAGGACATCATCAAGAATTGGAGCATTGTTTGCAGAAATACTTGACGAGTTGATACAATTTGTTGTAGTTTGCTTATGTCTTTCACTCTTTGGAACATCTTTTACAGATATACCAGTATACTGCTGGCAGCTATTGTTAAAAATAAAATTATATTTTCACTACCAAGCAGGTTGTTCTCTTATTTCTGAAGACTACAGTTCTCGCATGTGTAAGCTACGACTTGAATGTGGTGTGCTAAACTACAGAACAAAACTTTGTAGTAACTATGTTCTCAATTTTTGGCCTTCTGTTTTTTTCAGTGATGGTGTGATTTAAGGCAGAATATGTGTTGATTCTAACGTTACAACTAGCTGTCGTGCCCCTTAAAGTTAAGAACTTGACTTTCTTAAAATTAAGAATGAGTTGAGAAATACTGAATTCTCCTACAGAAATTATGAAAAGTGTTTTTTTTTCAGATTTTAAGTGGAAACTCTTAAGAATATAAATTTTGGTAGCTTGTTTTTCTGTGGAATACTAGGTTTTCAGAGTTAAACCGTGAAAATTTATTAAAAAGACATAAAAAAATTCTCATGTTTGGTTCAACTTGTTTCCACCCAGATAATCCACTAAATAACCATTTCAAGAGTTGAGACTGAATTGATCCCGTCTACAGAATTCATGGATTTCAGACTCGGTGCTTTTATTCTGAGTTTCAGCTGTGTTTCCTTATTGTCTTTTGCTTTCAAATATGTCTCAGCTAGTCATGGTAAACACCATGCACCTTTGCTTTTAATTTGAGTATGTTAACTAGGTACTAGGTCTTCAGAGCAAAGACCACCAGCCACTAGTGGAAGTTTTCTTCAAAACTTCCTAAGCATTATCATGTCAATCTCTTGTCTGTCTTATGAGTGTTTGAGGTGCATCTGGGGTGTGATTTTTGTTTTTGAAAGGAAATTTGTGGGAATCCAGAAGACATTCCTGGAGCCTGTAATCTGGGATGCCATCATCTGAGTTTGAGCATGTGTAGGAAAGTAAGAGATGTGCTTGAAGTAGGAGCAAATCCAGCAATTAAACCCTTGGTAGGATTACATACCCCTATCGCTGTATTATTTTACTACTGCGAGGTTTGTGATCAGAGGTGGGTTTTGCAATAGGATTTGCAGTTGCTGCCTTTGAGTTTGGTCGCATACTTCATGAAATGCAACAGGGTGGACCAGAAGGTAATGTAACACCCTCTTTGTGTGAAGAGCACACTGAAAGGGAATAGTGTTGAGCTGTGAAGATGATGCTTGTCCTGCATGGCAAAGGCAATAGTCTTAGGATATGCAATAAGTATTCTGTATAATTATGATTTGCTGCAACAGCTGCTTTTGACTAGCTAATGACCTTTATATTTTTCGCTAGATTTTGTTTTTAAGATACCTCAAGTGACCAGTCTGGTGTGGAAGGTTCCTCCTGGATGTCCTAGCAAGAAACAGCTGGATTTTGGCTTCAGTGGAAGCTATGGAGCCCACTCCCAAACAGTTCTGTGTAGCTGCTGACTGTGAGCAATGGAAAGAATTTAAGAGCTTGTGGGGAGCTAGGTGAGGCTGAATGTTTCATACTTGTTTCTGACCAGTGCATTCTCCCTGTTCTCAGGGGCAGCTCTGATCCAGATAATTTTGAACTTGGCTTGAATCCAGGTTTCATAGCTCTGGCTTACCTCTCCAAAACTGTTGCCATGTTCCCAAGGAAAACTAGTCTAGAGATTTGTAATGAACTCCAGTGGTTTAGGATCTGGACTAAACTGTGATAAGTAGTAATTGTGAAACAGTCGGTATCTGTTCACCTCATCGTTAAGGACTGAGAGCAGCGCAGTCTGAGAATTGAAGTGACTACTGTGAAGTGTGTCACCCTTCTCTCGTGTCCTGTCCACCCTCCCAACATCAACATGCTTTAGCTAGACCCCAGTTATACTTAACTTACCGTTTTCTTTCCATTTGTACTCTGCCCTATTCTAAGTGAGCCTAACAATGTACTGGAAGTTGCTGTCAGTCTCTGGTACCGAGCCGGGGGGAGATGTAGTGATCTGGAGCACTGATTCACCTTGAGATGTGTTTTTAATGGCACTAGCCTTGAAGTGTTGGCACCTCGTTTGGAAATACTATTTTAGATACTCATCGACTTATTTTTGTGATGTTTCACTAAGAAGTTCCTAGAAATAAACTAGCATTACGTTAACAATGTTCCATTTTTTACAGAAGGCTGTTGCACACATTTCAGAAGATTGACCTGATTTGCCTTGGTTCATTCCTTTAGCAATTAACACGCTTTATCAGAGCTCCAGGTTTTTTATTGCAAGGAGGCTAAAACATACTATTTGCCAAAAGCCTCAGTAATATTAATTGTGCTGTGGAAATTCCAGAAACAGTTTTCTAATTACTTCCTCCACTCAGTTTTCTTATAAACAGCAGCAAAATACAGTAGCTAAAAGGCTGAGGAGACCCTGCAAGTATCTCTGTTGAGTACTTGCTGGTGTAGGAATAAACCAATTTGTCAGAGGGTAGCTGGGATTTTTATGGAAGGAAAAAGAAACCTGGACAAACCTTTGTATTCAGTGGAATGGAAAAGGAACTCATTTGGTGTGGTTGCCTGAGGGCTTTTGGACACTCATTAGAATGAAAGCTAAGTATGAGCTGAATGTCTAAACATTTTTGCTGTCTCTGAAAGTCTCCAGGAGAAAGAGGGTGGATGTAGTGACTCATTAATCAAGAATAAGTTTAACTGTAGTGGTTCCCAAACTCCTCTCAGTGGATCACAGGTGGTCCAGGAGGCCAAGGAGAGAGCCTTTGATGGGCTCGTGAAGCAGGGGATAGTGCTAACAGCGTGAATGGTCCATGAGAAGTTGACTGACCCTCTTAATCACAAATGTTCAGGAACTGCTGCTCGAGGGCTTTACTTTCTTCATTGAATTCTTTCTGGAAAAGCAAGATTCACCTTGAACTGGTGAATAGTTCACACCCAAATGCTTGGTTTTGTGGTGGTCTCCTGAAGTCAGTAGGCATAGCGGTGAGACTTAAAGCAGTTTAATCTCTAATGAAAAACATGCAGCAACACTGGTAATAACAAAGCTCTTTAGTCTGGGTTAGTATTTTTCCAAGACTGCCAAAAGTGCGTGGTGGCTGAGCAACTTGGGGTCGTGATCGCAGTGTTCAAAAGTAACCAGAGATTGGGGGAGGTAAATTAGTCAAGTGTCATGAGATAATTTCTGAAAAGTATTAACTTAAGGCGACGTAAAGAGCCTAGCTTTTAACTGTGCGAGAGAATGAAAAGTCCTGGAGGTAAGCAACCCTTCTTCCTGCAGATCCTACTGCACTTGGTCTTGCTAAATCTCTGATGAGCTCCCAAAGCTGATGCTGGATGGTTTCCAGAGCTGGAAAAAGAGAACTCATGATTCTTTGACTCAAGAGAAGAACTGCTGTGTTCTTACCACTGGACAGAGAGATGAAAACAGTTGCTAAACAAAGATCAAACGTGAACTTTATAAATAAACAAACAAAATTGATGCTAAGGGATGTCTCAACTCCTTTGCCTATGGCAAAGGGCTTGGCAGGACCTAGGAGAATGACTTTGTCAGTTTGCAGATGGAATTCTTATTTTAAAGAGTCTGATTGAAGTGATACTGCTGCTCTTAATGTGTTTGAAAGTTATGCTGGTTAAAAATTGCCTTCTCTGTCCGTGCACTGGTTGAATGCAGGGTAGAGGAGAAAGCATTTATGGTGCTGAACTCTAGATGTAGAACATGGCAAAGTTTTAAATTATGTGTGATTTTAAAAGCTGGTTGTGAGAAGCTGCTGTTAATAGTCAAACACCCAAAGGCAGCAGGTTTGCTAGTGTGCTGAAGAGGGAGCTTAGTCAACTGCGAGAGGCGCAGAGCTCAGCAGTGAGAGGGTTCTCTGATCTGATGTGCATTTCAAGCCTCCTGTTCCAGTCCTTCCCATGAGGAAGATGGGACTGTGGGTCGCAGAAATGGGTTTGCTTGCTATCTTACAAGAAGCTGGTGGTTGGAGTGGGAGCAGAACCCAGGAGCAGATAGCCATTATTTTTACCTTTTTTCCTTCTCCTACCAAGTTTGAAGAGTGACGTGAACTGGGAACAGGAAGCTTCTTGGTCAGACTCTTGCCCAACATACGGATGTGTCTTGACTCCCCCTTCCTGTTCCCAGCATTAAGTAACTTCCATCCTTGACAGCTTCTGCTCCTGTTTCTCCTTTGGTTCAATACCCCTCCTGCCTGCTGCAGTCTTTGCTGTGTGATGCTTTAATCTGGATGTGGAGCACAGCTGCAGCTGGCTCCTGTTTTTAATACAGAGCAGCCCACTCCAGCCTCCTGCAAGGCAGCCAGCTGCAGGCAGCCCAGTGCCCGGTAGCTACGAACGGCGTGGCACAGCCTTCCCCGAGAGGCTCAGCTGCGCTGTACATGTCGTGCTGTATGTGCACGGCTTTCCGAGGAGAACTTAAACTGCTGGATACTCCTGCAGCTGTTGTGGGATGCCAGGCAAAATACGAAGACCCCGGTCTTCCTGAACGATTTACTGCCTGAGGTTTGAGTCTCATTAGAGAATTACAGCCTTTAAAAACAAAGTAGAGCTGGGCCCTGTGAACAGCCAACAAGTTGAGCTATTACTCTGCTCCACAATCGTTGGAGGCTGTTTCTGGGGTGAAGTTCTTGTTGGGAAGAGTCTAACGAGGAAGAAGGGTGGTCTAGACAATAGTTCCCTGGACTTCACTCTAGGGGCCATGAGTTCATTTCTTGTCTGCGTTGGGCAAGCTGTTTCCATTTGTAGTGTCTCAGCTTTGCATTCTTAAAAGGGGATTAATTTCCTCTAAAAGATTTTGGTAGTGTTTCCCATCTGTAGCTACCAAAGAGGAAACTTGAAGAAGAAAGTATCATGGGCAATCATCTCCCTATGAGATCTAAATGAAGACCGTTCAGAGGGCAGAGCTCAATGGGCTTGCTCTCTGGCAGCAGAGCTGGCCTAAGCGCACGCATAGCTCCAGACAAGTCACAGCATTGCTGCACCTTGCCTTGTGTCAGGAGGCTCCCGGGGTGAAGAGGGGAGCTGAGGTTGCTGCAGTAGACAGGGGTGCTTGAGGACAAGGGCATGTGCCCTAAGGAAATTGGCTTTTGTTAGCTCTGCTGGTCACAATGACTTCTGTTTATCTGCTTTGCTGGCTCACTGAGAATGAAGTTACATCAGTGTAACAAAGCTGCATTAGCGTTGATACCAATTCTGTGGCTTGTAGCTGAATTTTTTTTTTTATTTGATCTGGATGGGTTGATCTGTATCCATGGGGCTTCTGCTGTGGATGTGTTTGTAACAAACCTGCATGATGAAGCTTGTGCTTTTCTTCTTGTCATTCAGGGCACTTGGACAACTTAAACTGCTGTTTGCATGCTGGGTGGCATTACCTGTGACAAACGAGCATGTGAAGCCAGGATGCACCGTGCAAGGACATAGGGTAGGAAAATGCTGAGAGTTTTTACAGCTCCTGCTTGTGTATGTCGGTTTAAGGTGTAGGCAGGCATATGCTGCTTCAGCTACTTCTTAGTTTTAATTTCCTCAGGCAATATTTCTTATATGGACTGGGAGTTCCTGTAGTTTGTGTTTTGTTTTTTTTTTTTTTTTTTTTTAAGGCAGCAATTGGCTCTTTTGCTGCACCCACTCGCCTAGGAATCAGATATACAACAGCACATGCGCGTTTACTGCAGGAATCGTGCAAGGGGTTGGCGGATTTGAAGTGTTCAGCCTGAGACTTCTTCAAAGGGGTCTAACTAATTTCAGAGCGTTTTCTGGACTTTGAGCCAGAATCAGCTATGCAGTAAAACTTGGCATGGGAAGGAGTGTGAAATAATGCTGCTCTGACCATTGGGTGAATTCTGCTCTGCTAGATTCCTTGAGGAGAGAAATTTTGCACACTTGCAGGCAACTCACAGGATGGAGATTGTCCCTGGGTCCCAGCTACCTGCCCTCCAGGCATACAGTGCGTGACAGACCAGTTCAGCTACTCTAAGATCCTTTTGTACTACTGGGCAGTGAAAGACGCACATGAACAAACTGCCTCACAGTGTGACTAGCCCACAGGGCAATGCAATCCATAGATCCTAGTGTGCAAAATCCCTTCTCAGGCTGGCCTTGTCCTTCCCCTCCAGATGAGACTTTCCATAACACTCATTACAGCAGAGCTTGCTCAGCTTTCCCATGAGACTTCCTGCTGCAAACTGGATTTTGTAGTGGCTACTGCATTGGTCTGAGCCAGTTGGTAGCTCATAGTGTCTTTGGGAGGGAAGGATTTGGGGAAGTCTCGGGGGTAAGGAGGAAAGCACTGCTGTGTAATGTGCTGTATGCGATGAGAAACTTGCTGGGAGCAACTGAACAGGGGCTCCTCAGGGCAGAACCCTGCCCGTGAGCCTCGAGAGCGGAGATGCAGGTGCTTGACTGTGGGTCCAAATAGTTAAGCCTGTGCTTAAGGAGGGAGAGGCTCCTGAAAGTGTTGGACGGCTGTAAGAGAAGGATCCTGAGTATCATAACGCGGCTCAATGTATTGGAAGTCTTTGAAGTCTTCTCCTGACATCCATCCCGTACCAGCATCTTTCATCCTTCGCCAGCGCTTCCCCAGCTGAAGCTATTAAAGGGAAACTACAGAAGCCATAAATCCTGGCTGTTAACATCTCCAGTGGTAAGATTTCACAATGAGCCCAAGTTGCTGCAAAAGATAAGAGAAGGCCTTGAAACCAAGGCAAGTTGTGACTGGTTCCCAAGAATAGCTGAGCTTCACAGCTTCGTTGGGGGTCCCTCCAGGTTACTCGCTTTTGGGCGCAGTAGCTGGCTCTGCTGCCGACTCTCCGGGTGCCCTTGCGTGAGTCACCCAGTGCCTGTCTACATCGTGCAGCGCAGCCTGGAGGAGACATCCCCAGCTCTGACCTGACCCAAAGGGGTGAAGCTGTATCTGGGGTGCTGTATATAGATTAAACAACCCAGCTGCAGTGCTGTCCTGCTGTGGTTACACTGCTTCCAAGGATTGATCTTATCACGTCTGCGGGGAGCTGAGCTTATAAATGAACCCGTTTCAATGGAGCACGGGCACATGTCAGGGCCCCCCCTCCGCATGCAGAGGGTGGAGTGCCTCTCCCAGAGTTTGCAGAAGGGCCAGGAAGGAATCCAGGAGTCCTGATTCCCCAGGATCCCCGCTTTGGCCACACCGTCTGGCTGGAACAGGCGATGAAAGGCGAGGTCTCGTTGTATCTTTACATTGAGATAGTAGCCAGAAGGCTCCCTGCTTTATCAGGAGTGTTGGTTCAACAGAGGAGAAGAACGCAGCCTGAATTGCCAGACAGCAAATAGGAGCGATTCCTGGGAATGTTTCCTTGAGTGAATGGGAACGTTGTTAGTGGGCAAACTGGAATCAATGTTACACTCATAATTTTATTTACACCCTTGCTGTGATCCTGATCTCTGCCCAGCCTAGAGTGCGTATCTGTACAGAGTTCACTTCAGTATAAACACTTGGCTCTGCAGAATGTGTCGGTACATCAAATTGTCTGCCAGGTGCCTTCCTGAATGATTCTTTTCATGGGAGACTTTTTTCTCATGTCTTCTTCACAGCACTAGTCTAGCAAGTCTCCTCTTTCTAGCAGCAGGCCAGGAAGAAGTCATGGGTCTGTGGGGCAAAAAGTGCAGTCACCCCCGTGAGAGGGCCAGTGGCATCGTGGCAGAACGGTCAGAAGGTCTTTGCCCTCTCCACGTCAGAGGCTCTGTTTTCCCATTGGCATTGCTTGTTCCCGCAGTTCCCACCCGGAGTGGCAGCGGGAGAGAGACAACGTGCCTCTCGGGATGCTGGATGTTGTGCTGTGGACGCAGCTGCCCCTAAGCCCTCCGAAGGAAGGTGGTTGTTACCATCTTGGTGAAACAACTGTGGCTGGGATGTTGTGAGGGAACCTGTCACAGCGTCGGTGCTGGAACACAGGGGTCAGCAAGACCCCAAGGTCTTGGTCGGAGCATGGGCTGGGCTCAGAGGGAAAGCAGTGGTGTGGGGTGGAGGGACACGGAGCAGCTCATGTCACATTTGGCCAATGTCCTCATATAAACGTCTCAGACCTGCAAACCACTCTCGCTCAGTCCTGCCAGTTTCGTTGGCTTTGCTCTGCTCGCTCTCTTCCTCCAGGCATTAAAATGAGTCTCTGAGTAATCCTGCTTTTGATTTTCCTGCTCTGAAGTCCTCCCCAGCATCGCCAACTTGCTGCCCTTTTGTGGGGAAATTGCCCACTGCTCCGGCCACGCGCTGCTCCTCGGGGCCACGCTTTTCCGTTCCCGTCACATGCTGTGCCGCGGGGAGGCTGGTGGCTGCTGCTGTGTGCGGAGGGCAAAGCGGATCCGCTTGGATGCCGGAGAGCTCTTGGATTTGGCACTAACGCCCAGACAAACCCAAGGCTTTGAGGAGGCAAATGCTGTGTCTAGGAATTCAGATCAGCAGCTGTTAGTGAAAACCTCAGTAAGGCGAGAGGCTTCGGAGCTGCTGTTGCCCTCCAGGGATGACTTCGGTCTTTGTCAGGGCATACGCATTGCTCGCCCAGACCTTCTTGGAAAAGGAAGCCTCAATGTCAGCTACACCGATGAGATCTTTTTGCTCTTTTTTGAGCTGAAAACCAAATCCTCTGTGTTTGCTGCCCTTCTGATTAACTGGAGATAGGATAAGCCCTTCTGGGCACTGTGTTAGTGCAAAGGTGCAAACAGTCCTTGCCTATCGTTGCTTGCTCTGAGCGGATGATGTGGATCTTGGGGAATTGGGACTCCTGGGTCTGCCCCTGGCCCTGAAGTATTGCTTTATCTTCTGTGTGCAAAAGGGGTCCTCAGGGCCCTGGAGAGCCCCGTTAGAGCAACAGCTTAATGAATTGCTGTGAACCTTCCATTCCTGTGGCATCCATGTCTCTTACAACCTCTTAATCTCTGGAACAAGGGAAGGCAGCAGTAGGGGAGATGCACAGGAAGAAGCCCTGGATGAATTGGGAAGATGGAGAGGAGAAACAAGCCCAGGAGCTCCTGTGTCCTGAGCTGGCAGCTCCCCTACAGAGCTGGCCTTGCTGGGACATGAGGCAGGCGGTCCCAGATCCCCTGGGTGCCTGCTGCTTTGGTAACACTGTGTTGATTTTGGTGGGGAAAGGGCCCTGGTTTTGTTTGCACGGTTTGGAAACATTTTCCTGGTCCCGAGGAGGAGCGCAGGGCTGTTATGATCCGGCTGGCCTGTGGAGGTCAGCCTCTGCTCAGGGAATCTCCGCGGCAGCTCCCAGGGAGCAGCAGGGTGGCCCAGCTCCTGCCCCACTGCACCCTGCCCAAGTGGGAGGCCATCTCTGAGGCTGCACCTTTCCCCCCACCCGGGGTTTGGTGGCTCTCGCCACCCTCCTGCGACATCCCGCTGCTTTTTCTTAGTGGTCCACAGGGAAGAATACAGAGACACTGGGGCATGTTTGACTTCTGGAGAGGTAGAGAATGAAGGAAATGAAACAGCCGTAATGTCAGCTGTAATGCTCCGTTCTGACCCCATTTTAACAGTGTGAGTGCATTTGGGCTTGATTTAGAGAAATGTTTGTCCCCATGTTCTAGGATCTGTGCCACATCTCCAATGTGCTGACCTGTGTCTCGCACTCCTGAGGATGCGGGTCAAAGACAACCACAGATGGGCATCGGGACCCTTCTTGGTGTTTTTCTGTGCTTTTGGTGTTTTTCAGATCCCTCCTCATCCAACAAGGGAAGACTGGAAATGGATGGGTGTTTGTTTGCTGTTGTAGGAGTCCCCACTCTCAAAATGCCACAGACCTAAGCTCTGTAGCCTGGACAAAACACAGCTCTCCATGTGGGATAGTTTTTGAAGGACCCTGGGGAACTGAAGTCTGTGTGATGCCTCTCTCCGAAGCCTACCAAGCAGGCCAGTGGGACAAGCGCCTCTTATTATGGCATTTTAAGACCATCCCTTTCCCACAAGGCATTTCCTTGGCCCATCCCTTATGGATCCCCACTGCGGATCCCGAAGCATGGTTGGATACCTGGGTGGTTCCTCTCGCTGTGTGCTGTCTGCGCGGTGCCCAGTGCTACTTAGCAGAGCTGCGTTTAGGCTCCTGAAATGACCTCTGGGCTGGGCTCCTGTCCTGCCCACAGGATGTGGCTTTTATGCCACTTTTAGTCACTAATGGCAATGATTGTGGTCATTATGGGAAATTGGGTTGCTGGAGCTCTTGAAGCAAAGAGCGTCCCCATTGCAGGTGTGCAGTGAGGCTTTAGGGTCAATGGAGAACTGATGGAGAAGAAGAGTACCTCTCGCTCCTTGATCTCTCTCATAGCACTTGTCAGCCCCTTCTAGGAAGATGGTAGCGGTGAGATCTGGAGGTTTCATCTCCCTGTTTTCCTGGCAATAGATGGGACAGGTATTAAACCCAGCTTGCTTGAGTTGGTGCCTGGTGCTGCACCACAAGCCCTTGCTGCCTCCTCCACCTGACGAGGGCCATGTGGGAGCCTCTTCCATGCAGAAATACATTTTTCTTTTTTTTTTTTAATGCTGAATTAGCCCTGTCTGTGGCAATACAGAATTAAATGACATGGCGAGTTTGGAAAAACCAAGGACAAGGAGTCTACCAGGCCTTTTTTAGAATCTGCAGAGCTGTTCAACGCTGGACGTCGATGATGCCCTCTAGTGTCACATCACGGGGGATGAGAGCTCGGTTTAGGGCAGTGTTGAAGGTCCTTGCCTTGCTAGCCCATGCGGCAGTGGTTGCTGCCAATGCCCTTTGCTCTGGCCCTGGTGATGACTTGGGATACCAGCTTTTCCTCTCAGGTGTGTAGGAAATTCCCGTGGTGAAGGTCCAGGAGTATCCCTGGAGCTGGGCACCTTAGGTGTTACCAAAGCAATAATTCTAACCGTTTCCCACCTAACCAAGCAAGGACACCTTAAGCGATGTGGACGCTGTTGGTGACCACAGCAGATGCTGAAAGACTCCGCTGCTCTCCGGCTGGGTAACCGTCCTCGCTTTGTGCTCCCCGGGCTCCGTCACAGCCATTAATATGCGGAGAAGTTGGATTCATGTTTTAGACGAGCTCATATTCTTTGCTATTAGCAGGTTTCTGTGGATGCCACAGAAAGCATGTTATTAAAGCAGATGAAAGGCCAAGGAACGAGTTTGCTGTGCTCGTGCATGCCCATGGGGCAAGCTTTCCGCCCCTCCCCCATTTTTTTTATTGTATCCATCCTGCATCAAAGTCGCTTCGAGAAGCGAGCGAGCTCCCCAGAAAGGCCCTGCGATGGCGGTAATGGAGCAAAACCACAAAGTGTTTCACTGCTTGTGAAGTACCAGACCGATCGCTGGGCTGAGCCAAGCTGACAGGTTGATCTTTTGCTTCCTGCAGCCTGTTGTTCTACCAAAAAAAAAAACCAGCAGCGCCCCCCCCCCCCCCCCCCCCCGCNGAGACTCCTCCACCTGCCCCACTCGCTTGCTGACTTGTGCATTCCTCCTTCCACATGTTATAAAGATTAATCGCTCCAGTTGGAGCTCGGTGCGACTGGGCAAGGCGAGACATTCCTCTGTTGACATTGCTGCTTTTGACTAAGAGAGGCCAGAGGTTTTGGGCTCGCCCTGGCCAGTCGATGTGTGGGCAAGCTCCTTGTGGCCTTTGGCTACTCCTTGTCTTGGGCACGAAGGGAAACGAGCCCCTGGCACGCACACGGTCCCTGGCAGGAGGGATTTCTCTTTGCAAGGTGCACGGCTGCCTGTTGCTGTTGCAGATCCCATGGTTTTGCTCTGGAGACCAAAGGGGCAGCCAGGTCCTGAGCTGGGTGGCAGTGGTCTGGGCAGGTCTGGAGATAAACATGGCTCTTTGCTTCCTGCCTCAGGAATGGGAGAGCGTTGCTGTGCCGGAGTAGCTGCATTCGGGTAGCAGATAAAGCAGCATCTCCCTAGGACAGTGGGGAGCCTTGGGGGAACCATGGTCAAGGGTCTCGGGCCTGCTGCTGCAGCGGTGGCCTGTTCTCCGTGCCAGTTTCTGCTGGCTTTGCAAGTGCTGGAGGCAGCTCTGTCTTTGTGCATGCTTAGCATCGCTGCTGGAGCTCTCAAGCACCTTAGATCTTGAGGAGCTTTTGGCTGAATGCACGTACCCTCTCTCCAGACCCAAATCCATCTCGCAACCACACCAGATCTTCCTTCAGATCCATCCATTAGGATCGCCAGCCCTAAAGAGAGGAATGTGGCTCCTGCCTTGCCCAGCTCAAACCGAGCATGGGAAGACAGGAGAGGCTGCACCAGAGCTTCGGGAGCGCGGAGGCTTTCCCCAGGGTTTTCTCTGCCTCGTGCTGTCCTGTCCTGTGCACGTCTGCCCCGAGCTAGGAAGTCAGGGCTGGAGGCTGCAAGGTCAAACCTCAGAGGTAAGTGGCTATTTCTGGAATTTCAGAGAAGAGAGGAGAGATCGGGAGCCTAGAGCAGGATGCATGAGGGAAAGGGAGCATCGTCTGGAGAACAAGGACTGGGAAGAGGCACGAATCTCCCCTGTGCAGACGGGAGCTGCGGAGGGGAGCCATTGTCTGGGGGAGAGGAAACAAATGGTGCAGATTCAGGTTAGATGTTAAGAAAAATCTCCCGTCCTCTCGGCAGGCTGGGGAACCGCCACCACTGGGGGTGAAGGACGTGTTAAAGCACTCCAGACAGATGTTTGTCTATGTAAACACCAGCGTGCCTTGGGCGAGGGAACAGGTTCGGCGGCTCCTTGGGCTCCAGCCCTGTTTCTCCGTGATTTGTATGCACATACTGGCTTGTGAGCGCGTTTGCTCACCTATGCGCTTGTCCCACCATAAACACACGTTTTGGATCTGGAACAAAAGTTCACGTACATATTGCTTTTGTTGCATTTTGTCATCTATTTCTAGTCTCGTTGAGCGCTGCAAAACAGCTTCTGGGTATGAGAAGGATTATACAAATGAAGCTGTTGTAGGACTGTAATTTCAGAGGGGTTTTTTCCTTACCATTAGCTTTTTTTCTTTTCTTTCCTTTTTCCTTTACTAAAAAAAACCCTTCTTTTGTGCACTTTGGACCAAGCTTGTCATATTTCTTAGAGTCTCCAGTGACTCCTTCATACTACAGACTTTCTGGAGTCCTCCTTGTTAGACCAAGAACTGCATGATTCATTGTGTGCTGGAGATTTAATACTGCACGTAAAACGTTCCCGGTTCAAATTTGTTTTCTTTCTTTCCCCCCCTCCCCTCTTTTTTTTTTTTTTTTTTTTTTTTTTTTTNTTTCTTGGCTTCTCACTTACATCCTGGAATTTTTTCACGAGATATAAAATAAATACATTCCCAAATATGTCCAGTAGGAAATGATCCGCTTGGATATTTCAGCTGCTGTTTTAAGGCCTTAAAACAATTTGATGCTGTTCAGCTTTCTCCAGGGA
Source organism: Balaeniceps rex (assembly GCA_013401315.1). Taxonomy (NCBI): domain Eukaryota; kingdom Metazoa; phylum Chordata; class Aves; order Pelecaniformes; family Balaenicipitidae; genus Balaeniceps; species Balaeniceps rex. The sequence continues at coordinate 18,778 of VYZW01044126.1, forward strand.
TGGCTGTGTGTTGGGAAGACCATCTCCCGTCTCTCGTGGCCCTCTGAAGATGCACAGCACTTCGTGCACCTCTGCGTGCAGCTGGGCTCCTGCGTTCGGAGGTGCGTATTTCTCACTTGAAGACTTTTGAGGTTGCTTTTCCAATGGCGAGATGTAGGTTTTTAGTGCCAAAAGGGACCTTTTTGGTTATTCAGCCTGGCTGAATCTCATCCTTTAAGGTCACCAGCCCTGTGGTGGCATGTCCCATGCCGGCGTCAATCAGCAGGTGGTTCACTGGGTCTGTCTGATGCCACCTGTGCACCCAACAGCCATTCCAAGAGCAGCGGCTGGGGTCAGCTTCTTCCAAGGACAAAATCCTCTGATGGGCAGTTAATGACCTGAACCTGGGAAGAATTAGTTGAAACCTTTAATTACAGGTTGCCTTAAGCCTGCCCGTAGCGAGGTGTATCTGTCCTGCCCCAGCTCCTCTTCATCTGCATTTTTTAAATACATGGTAATGAATTCAAGTCCCTCTTAGCCGTGACCTGAGAATCAATTTTTCGAAGGCGCCCGAGGCTGGGTTTCCTGGGACGTGGTCCTGGCAATGGGCTTCTAGAGAGGCTCGCGGCCCTTCCCAAAGCACTTGAGGAGTCCGATTTCCAAAGGCACCTCAGCACCCCAGCAGTTTCCATCAGCCTTGCTGTCCAAGGAGCCCATCCCCAGCGTGCAGCGCGCTTGAAGCAAGATGGTCCTGCTCACTTCGCTGCCCGAGGACATGCTGCCCGAAGCAGCGCTCGCAGCAGCGATGGAGTGGCATCGCCTACAGCTAGGGCGGGTTAGCTTGGGTGTAGCAGCACACGAAGACGCTCTGACTTCTTGCAGGCCAGGGGCACCTCCTGGTTCTGCACTGTGCCCTGGGGATGCATTGGCCCGCTGGGTGCGGATGATCTTCTGCTGTTTCCTGCTAGGCGCTGGCCTCCGTCCTGCTCGCTTCCTGACGGAGCGCTGGTTTGCATCGCAGCTGGACCTCAGGATGCAAATCCCATGACTCTTCTCGTTAACGTGGCGATTTGGGCCCGTGGCGGAGCTGTTATCGCGGTGCTCGAGTGACTTGAGCAGCTCCTGTGTGTGTGTGAAGATACTTGTATGGCCAGGCCTGTGTTCCTGCTTCCGTGCTTGTGTAAACACCTCGGGGGTCTAATGCAATTCCTGGCTGCTGGCACCTCTCTTCTACTCGAGGAACTGCCTGGGAAGGTGGCGATAACCAGATTGGTTTTGCTTGACTGATTTGTGCTGGGACAGGCTCAGCTGGCAAACGAGGGCTGTCCGAGCCGGCCCACAGCGGGACCACAGGAGATGCTGCCATCGGCCCCGCATCAGGCACCGTCCTGGGAGACGTGGCCAACTGGCCCCCAAAACCGCCTTTGCACAGGGGATGATTTTCGGGAGCTCTGCTCCTGGCTCTCCTTCTCCAGGTGGCCCCAAAAGAGACCTTTGCACCACCTCAACCTTGGAGAAGCGGGTTTGCCATCCCTCTCTGAAGGACTTTCAGCCACCCTGTGCGACCCTCGATAGCCCCATGCTGGGATGCCCCAGCTCCGGGTCCCACACCAGGCTACGGACACCCAGGCAAGGGGGGTCCTGTCCTGTGGTGCCATCCAGACCTGCAAAAACTGGGAAAAGGAAGGGAAGGTGGTGCGTGGGGACGAGGTTTGTACCAGCTCGGTGAGGGACCACAGGCTCTAGGTTCAGCCTCACGGCTTTTTCCTTTAGTTTTGTGTAGGGTCTCAGCTTCTTGTTGGCCAAGGAAAAAGCGATGTGAGGGCTGTGACCACCCTTTGTACAGTCGAGGTCTTTTCCAAGAGTGGTTCTTCTGCAGGTGCATCAGCTGCATCCCCACCGGCCTCGCTGCCCCCTCCCGCCCCGGCGGTACCCGGGGGCTGCAAACCCCGCCGGCCGCCGCCGCAATCAGCCAGCCATCGCGCCGTGGAGCCTGTGGATCCCGCGGTTCCCGGGCTGGCTCGGCGGAGGAACCCAGCGCCGCTTTCATTCACCAGCCTGTAAACACCGTGGTTCAGGCGTTGCTTCAAGTGTGGTTCAGCCATCGCTGCTGTGGGGGCTGCAGCTTCCCGGCCGGGGTGGGGCAGGCAGCTGGGGGCTGTAATTGCTTCAGCCACCCGACTTTAATCCACCTCTCTTGGTGAGTCAGTGCCCCGAGGGGCTTAAGTTAAGAGCTTGGGCTCACTATATATAGTCAGTGGGGCTGCTAGGAGGCAATTCAGGAACCAGCCCCTCCCCGTTGGCTGCCCGGGTACCAGAGCTGGGAGAAATACCCCGAGATGGGGAGTTAAGCAAACCTGTTTTACTGAATGCTGGGCCCAGACAAGGAGCCCATCTGTGGTCAGTTGTTGCAGTTCATCTGCGGCTGAGGCAACTTCTCAAACCACTTGAATTTGCTCCGAAGACGGCGTCTGACGGCGCTGTCTCGTGGCGCAGAGCTCGCGGGCGGATCGGCCCTGGGAGCCAGGGTTCGTCCTCCCACCCCCCAGGTTCGCAGTCTGCTTCTAACTCGGGGGGCTGCCTGCGTCCCCCCTGGGCCTGCAGCCGGGCGGGCTGCTCCCATGGCCCCGCAGCGGTGGGGGACCAGGTGCCGCTGTCACCCCATTGCATCTCCCCTAGCATGGCAGCTGCTCGTCATCGACTTTTGTTCCCGCTTGCAGACGGCAAATATTTGAGCTCCTCCGCCAGCCGTGTCTCCTGCGGAGCCATCGCCGCACGGGATGCAGCTGGCCTTTAGGGCTGGAGGTCCTGAGCGCCAGCAGAGAGGACCCGAACCTCCACCCCACCGAGGTGATGGAGAAGATGGCTTTAAATCGGGGCTTCCTTTGTGCCCGGCTTTGCCGTGCTGGCTAGCAGCACTTGGCTGATCGCAGTGATGTAGCAACTCCCCAGCACACATGTTAGTGGTTTTGAGGGCTAAATTGGACCTTGAGAATTAGCAGCCTTGTAAGTCAGTAACAACATGTCCTAATGAATGCAAGATGTCCCTAGGAAATGAAGGCTCCTTCCCTCGACTGGGATCCTGTGACTGGGAGAGGACCAGTAAACAAGAAGGAATGCTTCAAGTGGAGATGAGCAGGAGATACAAAGTCGACATCTAGATTTCAAACACACCCCAAATGTGGGTGGTGGCGGCGGGGGGAGCGCGAGCCATTTGCAGTTGTGAAACACGGCAGTGTCTGCCGCCCGGCCGTCCCCTGCATCTCCCTCGGGCGGGGTGGGCTCTGACGCCCGGCTGTTAAACGCCAGGCCGTCCCTCCTGCCCCTCGCCGTCACCGCGTGCGGTGGGATGGCTCCGGCAGCCCCCTGCCCTCGCGTGCAAGGGCTGCGTTTCCCTCTGCCCCCCTCCAGACCTGCCTTCGGAAATGCCCGTGGCCTCCGTGCCCGTCCGTGGGCAATGGGGCAGCCCTGGCCCTCGCCTGTGCGTTGGACGGCCGTGACGTACGGGAAGGCTGTGAGCAGCCGCCGTTGCGAAGGGGAGGTTCGTGTTTGGGGATGGAGTTGCGGGGGTCTGGCTGTGCTGGGAGGAGGGGGAAGCAGCTGGCTTGCAGATGCTGCGATCTGCCCTTGGCCGCCCCCATGGCGGAGGAAGGAGCTGTGGGTGCGCTCTGCCGGGGGGACGGCCTGCCGGCGAGATTTGGGGGCTATTCCTGTGCCAACTGCCCTGCTGCTGCGAGGGGCCAGAGGAGATGGTCAGGGCAGAGCACGAGGAGCAGCGGCTCTAGCTCAGCCCTCCCCTTGCTACAGCCTCCCCACCACTGGGGACGAGAAGCTGCCAGCCATTGCCTGCAGCCCGCTCGCTCCCAGCGTCCCCGTGAGCTCTCCTGGCTGCGCTCTGAACCTTCCCACCCTCAGCCCCGATGCTGTTTCACCATTTAACTGCTCCACGTAGGAAAGCTCCCCCTCCACGGGTTTGCAGGCTCGCTGCCGGAGCCTCTCGAGCGTTAGCACTGCGCTGGATTAGTTTAATCGTCCCGCTGCCTCGACGTAACGTTTGATCATTCCCTAATTGCAGATGACACGTACACGGGGCTCTGCTGTGTCGAGAAGCAGCAGGAATGTCTGTCTGTCCACGGCTCTGGGCCTTGAAGCGTTTGCTGCCATGCTGCTGCCGCTGACACCCCCCGCTATAATGCATCCCAAATGCGTCCCGCGCAAGGGCCAGCGTGCAGCGATGTCCTCACGGCGATGATTGCTCACAGGCACGCCAGCTAGCTGGGATTAAAGCCTCGCTTGCAACGTGGGTGATGCTCAGGGGCAACCCTGCACCTCGAAGGAATGGGGGTCTGCACCCCCCGGGGCAGCGGCAGGGGGATTTTGGGGGGTGTGTGGCCCCGAGCTCCTCGGCATCGCTGGGAGCGCTGGGGTTCGTGCTCCGCATGTGCGGCCAGCGCGAGCAGGTTGCGACGTCCCAGGCTGCGCTGCCTTTCCGTGCGTCGTCCCAGGTCGACCGCCCCGTCCTGCCCGTCCAGTTGGCGAAGCGGCGACGTGGGGCTCTGCTGGTAAAACCACGCCAGGAAAAGATCTAGGAAAAGGCCAGCCTGGTTTCACCGCCAGCTCCTCCTCCTCGCTCTGAAGTCACCGTAGTTTCAGGTAAGTTTAACAGATGATTTATATTCACCACCCATTAAAGGCAGTGCTCACCGCTCCGTCCCGCAGGCTGGCTGCCTTGCGAACCCGCGTGGATGACGGCACGCCGCAGGGAATTGCTCGTTGACCCCAAGTTTCCTCCAAATTATCCCGCTTAGCTTGCTGGCAGCCTCCCGAGTGGAGCACAGAGCAGGTTGCATGGAGGGGCTCGTCCTCCTCTGCTCCCACCCGCCCTGGCGCTGGGGCAGGGTGCTGGGGCAGGGTCAGCTCCTGGCCGGTATCGGCTCGTGGCAGCCCCAAAGCCGGTCAGGAAGAAAAAGGCTCCGATCTCCGAACGCCCCTCCAGCGCCCGCTTTGGCGTGCGGTAAGCACCGGCCGGGTTGGGTGCCGACCCACGGCACCCAGCGCAGGGTGATCCCTGCTCTGGCTCGTGGAGCATCACCAGTGACGTGTCCTCACGCCGACAGATGACGTCCTCCCGTGGCCGTTGGCACGAGCGCCTTGCGGTACGGGTGCTGAGCAGCCGGCCAGAGCACGTGGCTGGACCTGGGGGTTTCCTCTGGGGGATGGGACATCCTGGGGCTCTCCCCTCAAACCTGGGCTTTCCCCAAACCTGCGGGACCCTGACACCTTCAAGACCTCGCCCAGCTCCACCAAACCTGGAAATGGGCTGAAATTGTCCCATCGCTCTGCGTTTCCCACCCAGACGCCCCGAGATGGACACGGGGATGAAACCTGGGAGACCCAAGAGCCGGCGGCGGGTCGGGTGCTGCCGCCACGCAGCCCGTGAGCACGCGTGCCCTCGGCGCGAGCAGGGAAGGGAACATGGGAACGGCAGCGTTGCCCAATCCACGCGCATGGAAATGAACTGCTTTGTGCGCAAAAAAAAAGTTGTCGTTTTGCAGAGGCGCTGGGTGTGTGCGCGTGTGGGTGTTCAGACTCTGCAGAAGCAGCCTTGGATGCCTGGAAAAATCTTCTTTGTGCATTTAATTAGTGGTAAATGCGATTTACATGCGAGATGCCTCTTGGTCTGAATCTGCTCGTTGATTAGCAATTGCAGCCAATTTATATTGTGCACTTTGTTTGCCTTAGACCACAACAGCACTACCTGAACGTAACAGATCTTTCTGCCTTTGCATTTCAAAGCCAGGCTGGTACCGGGGTGTTATTGCACAACGCGCTCGCGCTGCCCCGGGACGGGACGGGTGCCCGGGGAGTTTGGCCCATGCTCCCCCCCGCCGGCTGCGGCTCCCGCCTCTCACTTTCCCTGCGAGTTGGGGACGGCGCAGCCGCTCGGCGGCTCAGATCAGCTCCCCGGTCTGGCGGGCGGTGGGTCCGGCCAAGGAAAACCCGATCGCAGGGCTGAGCCGGGCTGCACGGCCAACGGCGGTGAGGGGGGGGACGGCCGGGGAACGGCTGGGGCCCGTGCTGCTCCCCGGCCGCCGGCTGTGTCAAGCAGACGCGATGGTGCCGGGCCAGGGCTCTCAAACCACGCCGGCTTCGCTGTGAAACAGCGGCACCGGGAGTGGGTAGGGGCTTCTCCAAGTAGAAAAAGTCTTGCTGAATTTTGGCGCGCGCAGAGGGGATGCCAAAGGCCCTTGGCAGCTCTGGCGCTGCGCTTTCGGAGAGAGAAGGGAACAGAGCTGCTCCACAGCCGGGTGCACGCGGGCACTGCCGAAGCGATGGCGCTGGGGTCGGCGCATCCCTCCTGCCTTTCCTCGACGGTGCCGACGGTGCCGCGTCCTCGGCCGCGGGCTGGGCTGTGACCCCAGCGGCTTCTGCCCGTCTTGCCTGCCCGAGCGCTGCCTGCGTGGTGGTGAGGGCCCTGCGGAGGCTGGCAGGGGAGGGCTGCCTGGACGTGTGTGTTATTTCCTGTGGTCAATGCAAACCATTCCCATAAACCAGCAGCGTGTGTGGTTTTGGTTCGGGTTTCTTTTTTCCTCCTCTCTCCCCTCCAGTGCCTGCGCTAACGAGCCGGGTCCCCTGCCCAGGCTGGGGGGGACGCGGGGTGGGACGGGCTGAGCTTTCCTCTTGTCCTGGCAAATCCCAGCCGGGTGTCGGGGAGAGCCGGGCCCGGCCTGGCCGCCCTCCACCCACCCCATCCACATCTGGGTGCCGGGTGCTGGGTGCTGGTCCCTGCGCCAGGAGATGGCGATGGGCGAAGCACGGCTGGTGCGGAGCGGGGTGCAAGCCGCTGGGGTTTAGGGCCCAAAGGCACCTGCTCCTGCCCTCGGTTCCTTGTCCTGCTCCCTGACGCGGCCGGAGGGGCTCTGCAACTGCTTCTGCGTCCCTTGGAGATGGAATGAGGAGGGGGCTGATGGTTACCAAAGGAGAAAAGGAGCTCCCCTTTGACACCCAGATTTCCCCCCCGCTGCTGAAAAGCCAGGGTCAGGATCAGTTCTGTTGCTCTCCCCTCCTTTAGGGGAAACAGGGCTTTCTTAGGATGCTCCCGGAGCTGTGCAGTGAGAGCATGGGGTGCACTGGGCTTGCCCGAGCCCAGTGGCTACTGGGTCAAATGGGACCTGGAGCGGCTCAGCCTTGGCACCGGTCCTACGAGGACCTGGGTGACAGCCCGTGCTCCAGCCCGCTCGCCGTCTAAACAAACAAGGAGGAACGAGGGGATCGTTTAACCCAGTTTTGCAGAGAGGGAGCGAGATGAAAGCAGTTGCCCCAGGTCATTCCATAAATCTGGGGCAGAGCTCGGATCCGAGCGCGCACCTTCCCCGTCCTCGCCCCAGTGCGGCCGATCTGGGGCAGGTTTGTGTCTGCTCATCCTCTCCCTTTGTCTTGTCCATCGCTCCGAAACGCTCTCGGGCGCTTTCATCTGCACCGTGCCGGCTCTCGCCGCTCGGGGCCAGCATCTCCTCCGCTCCCGGGAGCCGGGCGGGCAGGCGCGAGCCCTGCGCATCCCAGGAAGGTCCCAGTAGCTTCTCCAGCCACGGGAGGGCTCAGCCCTCTCCCGAGCTGAGTCCCGCGATGCCCTTTTGGAGTGGGTGGGAAAGCCGGGTCCTCGTCACCTCAACTAAAGTCGTGCCCGAGGTGGGTGGGATGCACCCGCCGTCCTTTTGCTGAGCTGCGGAGCAACGGGGCTTTCTCTGCCCCCCGTGCCCGAGCGCTTTCGACCCTTCTTGGGGAAATGGGTGAGTCAGGAGCCTCGTTGGCTCCCGTTAATTGCCCCTGCTAGGCTGGAGCGGGGCGAGGGCTCACGGGCAGCGCGTGCTCCCTCTCTGCCCCGTGTCCTTGTCCCTTGCGGGGAGGGGATGGGCATGCACCAATGGGGAGCCATCGGCCTCCCTGCAGCACCCCGAGGGTGATGATGTTCAGGGTGGGCTCTGTGTCCCCAACTTCGGCGCAGTGCGGCGTGGCCAGCCTCCCATCGCCGTCCTGCAGCGTGCCGGCATGTCCCGCCTGCATCTTCACCCCGGTGCAGCTGGTCCACACCTAAAATGCCCGTGCAATTCCCCCCGTGACCCAGGGCACGTCCTCTGACGTGGATATTCCCGTCGGCTTGGCGCTGCTGCGTGCCTGGCTCAGCCATGCTGGTGCTACCTTTCAGGGAAAGACCCAGCGTGGGCTCGTGCACGTCGCCAACGCCGCCGCGCTGGCAGCAGGGTCCCCTTGGCCACCGCAGCAAAGCTCTGCTCGACTCCGTGCCAAAGCCATGGGAACTGCCTGACTCAGCGAGGTCTCAGCTGGCCTCTGCAAGGCAAAAATCCGGCCCCGGTGGGAGGGGAGGCTGGGGCAGGGGAGGGACACGAGCCTTCCTCCTCCGGGAGCCGCAAACCCTGCGGAGATGAGTAATGCCCTCCCTCACCAGCTGTCCTGGGTCTCTGCACGCTGGGAAATGGCTTCTCTGCGAGGCTGGTGGCCCTGGAGTCAAGGGGACAGCAAAGCCACCGTGGTCCGGAAGGGGTCCCTGCTCCCGCCTCTGCGTCCCTGCCGGCGTCGCTCACGTTCCCGTGGGAGGTTTGGACGCTGCTGCTGGAGGGTGGTTTGGGCCCCCACGACACGCGTCCCTCCCTCAGCACTGTCCTGGCTGACGGATGCGGTTGTCCAGGTCCTGTCAGTGTTTCTGTCCATGTGCCAAAGCTGCCGTCTGGGCTTGCAGAGAAAAAAAAGACAAAAAAGCCGGACCCAGCCCCGTCATCCCTGCACAGACGAGGTCAGCCGAGCCCCTGCACGGCACATTTCTTACCGACGTCTTTCTGGGCACCTTCAGCATCTCCCTGCAGTGGTAAACAGCACGGAGGGGCTGAAATTTCCACCTCCTGCTTGGGCTGGACCCGAGGTCGGTTCCTGGTACAGGGATGACCCTGGCTTGGATTTGGCCCCCATGGAAGGAACAGCGCTGCGACTTTTTTTTTTTTGTTTGTTCCCCCCTTTTTCTTTTTTTAAGCAGATGTTTATTTTCCTTGTGGTTTTGGCAACCCCAGCGTTATTGTACCGAGCTCGCCCAAGCCCGGCCCACTCGGGAGGGAGAGGCAGAGCCGAGCGAGCCGGTATCTCACGGGCATCAGATGGTGGCTTTTTGGGGCAGGGGCTGAGCCGGTGCCTTGGTCCATCACCCGCACGCCGTGGACACGTGGTCCCCGAGCGCGGCTTGTAGCCGAGGACATCCCAACGTGCAATGCGGAGAGCAAAGACAGCTCTCAAGGTCAAGAGAGACCTCAAATTGAGTGAAAAGACTCTGATTTGGGGCTAACACAGCAGGGTGGGAACGGGAGCACGTTTTTGACTCTTGCAAAGCTCCTTGTGCCAATGCGAGGTTAAAAAGGCCTTGGGTTCCGTGTGCTGGAGCCGGGCTGTCGCGCAGCAAAAAGCTCGTCCTAAAAACCCGCAGCCTAAGCAGCGAGGGAGGGCAGGGCAGGGCTGCGCTGCCTGTGCGCGCCGGGGAGGCAGAGCCTTGCCCGGGCCCTGCCGGGAGGTGGTCGCAGAGCCAGAGCTGGCTGCGGCCTTGCTGAGGAGCCAAGGAGCGCGTCCGTCCCCTGCCTGCCCCTGCCTGCCTGCCCCTGCCCTGCCTGCGCTGCGGGAAGCCGGCAGCCACGCGCCGGAATCACGGAGATGCGGTGCAGAAGAAAACCAGAGACCGCTCCTCTTTGCAGCTCCCGGGGTCCTCTTTAAGCAAAAGGCTTGGCTGGCATTTTTAATTTGTTTCTTTTTATAATTATCATTATTTTATTTGTGTTTATTTTACTTTCCGGACGAGCTTGGGCCAGCAGGGTCGCTGGCGTTTGGAGGCTGCTGCGGTGGAAATTAAACCGGACTTTCAGTGCCCAGATTTTCCTTGCCGGAGCGCCGGCTCTGGGCAGCACAGATTCCCCCCGACGCCTCACCTGGGGCTTCGGGCTGCGTTTCCTTCCAGCCGCTCATTTTTCATCTGCGGAGCTGAACCTCTTAATACTTTTGTTGGCAAATGCAAAAAAAAAAGAAAAAAAATTAATCCTCTCCTGTAAAAACAGCTGATTCAGATCCGTAGTATCTTGATGTGGCAGAAAGAAATTAGTTCTTGCATGCTGGGAAAGGCTGTTTGTCCAGGAGGACGGGGGCGGGGAACGGCTGCCTCGATTCCTTTCTTTTTTTCTTATTTAAATGATTGAAATCTCCCTGCTCGCTGTATGGGCAGGGGTTATTTCCTCTAACAGCGAGACGGTGCTGGGGAAACGTGCCGGGACAACCGTGCCGGCAGCGCCTGCTTCCCCAAAGCATCGCTCGCCCTGATCCGCCCGCCCCCCCCGCAAGCTCCATCCCCGGGCACCCTTGGGTGGGCTGGGGACCGCACAGCCCCTTCGGTCCGAGAGCGGAGAGGAGCCAATGCCAACAGCGCCGGTGGTTTTGGAAGAGCCCCGGCAGCGTCCGAGCAGTGGCTGGAGAGGAAATAACTGGGAAATAATAGGATTAGGTCCAAGCCTGGCTCTCCCCCAGGGATGCTGGCACGGGCAGGAGGCTCCCAGCCAGGCTGGCACCTCGCTGGGCACAGCCCCCCCGGGCCACTTGTCACAGCCGAAGGGTGGGGGGCGAGCACCCCCAACGTGAGCATCTCGCCGAGAGCAAAGCTCTGCCCCACGGAGAGAGGGGGCGGGCGGCTCCTGGGGGAGTTAATCCTGCTCCGAAAGTTGGACCTGGTTTGGTGCAGCTCCGTGGGCAGGTGGGGCCCCAGCGGAGGGTGCTGGCGCTGGTGGGTGCCTCCCCATCCCTGGGCTTGGGAGAGGTTCAAGCCTGGCATCCCATAAATTATTATTATTACCCTTTTTTTTTTTTTTTTTGAAACCCAAGAATAAAAATTCCTTTGTGATTGTGAAGCGAGAGCCTCGCAGGGCTTCTGCAGATGTGCGTTAAACTGACTCCGGCTGCTGCCGGCGGCCAGAGACCATTTCACGGGCAGGCGAACCAAGCTGCCTGGTGCCACAGGCGCCTCCGTCCCCTCCGTCCCCTCCGTCCCGCAGGCAGCGGGAAGCCGGGGTGAACCTAATTCCCAGCCCTTTCCATTAGGCCCAATTCCTATTTTTCCCTAAGCCCGTCCTGAGCATCTCCCTGTGCTGCCGGAGCGGAGATGTGGTCCCCGGCCGGGAACGTCGGGTCCCTTCCGGAGCAGCCCTGAGCTCTGTGTTAGACCGGCAGCTTTCCGACTCGGAGGGTGAGGCTGGGGAGCAAAGAGTTAAAGTTTATTCCATCCACCTGTATATTTTCCCAAGCCGGCCGATAGCAATCAAGAATGCAGGAAACGGTGTATTTAAGGGGTCTGAATTTGCCAAAACTGTGTCACAAGTCAAACTTTTAAAGCAAAGTTTATTTGTAAAGTTACAGAAGACCGAAGCATCTCCCGTGACGGGGTAAGTCTCTTTAAAGCTATCCTCATTTCGTTTTTTTTTCCACCTCTGCCTTTTAAAATGATTGGGCTCGGGAAGAGGGAGAGGATTCATGAAGAGGGGCTTGGGTTTAATCTAATAAGCTTTTTTTTCCCCCTGTAGGCAAGTGCTAGAGCTCACCGAGGCACAGACCAGCCCTGCGCCGGTTATAGAGGGAGCCTTTGACGCTCTCCTTGAATAATTTCAGCTTGTTCGGAGCCACGTGAGGGACCTGAGGGGGCTCAGAGATGCCCCAGCCACAGCTCCCCAGCCCCGGGGGGGCTCAGCGCCGCCCAAATCAGCACCCGGCTGGTGGGATGCTGCGATGGTGCACGGCCAGCACACGCGCGAGGTCTTTGGCGATTAACCCTGCCCACCCCTGCCTGCTAATTAACGGGGATCCTCGAATCCATAAGGGCTCCGCGAGGGTGTTTTTATAACCTCTTTACGTGCGACGTTGAAGTGACAGCCGCAGCGGCGGTGACTGTACTCCTAGCGCGAGGATAACGTTTATTAAAAGTGCATTATGTATAAAAATATTAATTACGCTGGTATTTCTTGCAGTAGGTAGGAGCTGGGTAGCTTTTGTTTGGCCGCTTGTTGCTCGTGGGCTCGCAGGGGGCAGGCAGGGGGCTGTCGGCAGCCGCATCTCGAACCGAGGACCAGAACCGAGGACCAGAACCGAGGACCAGCCACGTCTGCGTTTCACGATGCCCTTGGCTGCCGGTCGCTGCCCGGCGTGCGAGGGGAACGGGATGGAGAGGAGGCAGCTGAGGTCGGCGGCACCTCCTGCCTACGTGAGCTGCGGCAGGCAGGCACGCGGAGCCCGGCTCTCCCCCACCTCCTGCAGCCTCGGCACCCGGGGCAGGGCGCTGGGACGGGCAGGGGCCATCAGCCCCTCGTGCAGGGGCTGGGGGAGCCCAGGGACACCCCGGAGGGGAGGAAGGCGAAGCCTTAACTCCATGATGCTTCCCACCTCTTTGATACACTGCAGCCCGGCAGCTGCCTGCAGGCAGAGCGGGCTTGTCCCTGCCTGCAGAAGAGCAGGTCAGGCGTGGAGCCCACGTCGCCAGCCCCCCCGGGGTCGCTGCTGCTCGGCCGGACCCCGTCATCGTGCAGGGACGCCGGTGCGGGGAGCAGCTACAAAACCATGCGGCGGCTGCTTTTCCAAGGGCGTCGGGTCAGCACGGCGGGGCTGGAGCGACGGCATCCTCGGGGTTTGGCACCCATCGCCTCCGCGGCGGCGTGTGCGCGGCTCCCTTGGGTTTATTCAAATCCCTCGGCTGCCTCTAATCCCTCTGGAAGGAATCGCTGATAAATACCGGCTGGGAGCGCCGCAGGTGATCCCTCGGTGCAGGGCAGCGGGGCCGGGCACCCGCGGTGGCACCCTGCCACCGCAGACTGGGTGGCCCTTTCTTGGGTGGTGACTGATGACTCTTGTAATTGAGATGAGGCTTTAATATACCCCAGCAGGCGAGCTGACATAAGGGAGGGGGGAGAAGAAGCAGAGATAGGGGCAAACACGCAGTGTCTGGGTGAAACGGGCGCTGCTCAGCCAGCCCGACCGGTTGAACCAGCCCGTGCCGGGGTGCCGCAGTTCGGCACAAGCCGCCCAGGGCTGGGCTCGCACCTCCTCCCTGCCGCCGCGTGCCCTAGCGCGGCACCGAGATGCTAAAGTGCGAGAAAGGTTTTTTATTTTTTTCCTGCAAAAGAAAGCATAAAGTCACCCAAAACGCCAGCTCGGTCGGGGTTTGCATGGGGAAGGCGAGCGCCGGCTCGCGGCGAGGTCTGGAGGGCGATGCTGGGGGTGCGACATGGCCTGGCTTGGCCGCAGCCAGCGCCGCGGCACGGCCCCGGGAGCCGGCTGGCTGCACGGCCGGGAAAAACCTTCTTGTGCCGGGAACAATGCGGGCGGCCGGGCCCCGGGGACGCCCGGCACAACGGGGCCCTGGGACGCGCGGCCGGCCCAGCCCAGCGCCGGGGCAAAGCCCAGATGCGCGGCGTCGCGGCGCTCCGCGGGCATCGCTGGTATCGGCGGGGGGGGGGGGTGGGCGATGGGAAGCGGCGTGTTCCCCCCGCTCTCTCCCCCCAAGTCCGACCCTTTAAACTTCACTTCCAAAAAAATGCAAAGGCCAGAAACCTACTTTACAGTCACTAAAAAAATAAAATAAAATAAAAGGCTGATGCCGTGCAAAGGGCATTGCCGGCGCGTCCGAGGAGCGGTGATGTAACACAGCAATAAAATCGTCTCTTCAGGCCAAGACAACGATCTCCACGAAGCCGGCGATGACTTAGAGGGTTGGAAATGCCTCTGTGCTCCCTGACGGCGTGCTCAGGGAGGTACGTGAGTGATCCTGCTTTCTCTCAACGAAAAGAAATTTAAAAATCCCCCTTTAAGAGAATTCCTGCAGCGTTTTCCCCCCATTTCTTTCCCCCCCACGTGGATTATCTCCTCTGGTTCCAAAGCCACAAGAAAATATCGTCGTCTTTTTCAAATGAAACCTCAAGGTAAATAAAGGCCAGGGTTTGCATCTGCATTCAACGCTCGCCACTTCTATCGCCCGGCCGGGGGGAAAACGCCAGCGCAGTTTCTCTGCCGATATAAGATAGAAAGGCGGAGAACATTTTTTAAAACGTTCTGAAAACATTCCATCATCTATAGGAATCAAAGCCCCATTGAAAGCTACACAACCCCTCACATTCGAGGTTTTTAATGAAAACCAAATTTTTTTCATGCCCTGTGTTTTTCTTTGCGAGGATTTCCAGGGGAATACAACTGGAGCGGGGGGCGGCCGGGGGGAACTTGGCTGCAGCTCCTGGCCCAATAGGGCCCTCACTGTGGGTTGTTTTTTTTTTTTAATGGTTTAAAGATAATATGGCCCTCGTATTTTTGGACTTGTCAAAGTGCTCTCTCTTGCCCTGGATCAGCGCTGGGTTATTTTTCACTGGAAAATAAATGATGGAGCAGGGGCAGGGGGGGAGATGGGGGTCTCGGTCGCTTGCTGGGAGAGGAGGGCTCCCAGGGTCGGGCTGCCAGGCTGCGGGCAGGGAAGCAGAGACCCAATTTTGGGCTTAATATTTAACGGTGTGGAGCTGGGTGAATCCTGCTACGGTGAGAGGGGCCGGGCGCCCGGGGGCCGGCCAGCGCCTGCCTTCCGTGCCTGGGGAAAACGTCCCACGTGCTGCCAACCGCCGGCCCGGGAGCGGAAACTTCTCAGAGAGCAGAGGGGGTTTACATCCCCCCCAAAAAATTCTGGGTGGAAAACCAGTTGCTTTGGGTCAGCTGGAAGGCTATTGGTAAGAAAAAACATCTTTTTGGTTTGGTTTTTTTTCCCCTCATTTGCTTTCAGTCTGACCCCCCGTGGAAGCGAGCCGTCGTCATGATGAGGGTGCTGGCGAAGAGGGGCCGGCAGAGCTGCCGCAACGGCCCCGTCCCGCAGCAAGCACCTTCCCTCGGGTCTCTCCCTTGGCCACCAGCGCCCCAAAAACCGCTCTGTGCCCAGCGGGGTCCCCGGCGCGGCGCGGGGAAGGCGAGTGGGCGCAGCGCGGCCGCCCACCCAGGCGGGGACGGCGGTGGCTTGGCCGGGGGCTGGGGGCGCTGGACCACACAGCTCCGAGGCGGCGCGAGGGAGGGGTGCGGGGAGCCCTGCAAGCGCCCGGCGGGCAGGCGGGGGCGGCCGGGGACCCCCAGGTTTTGCAGGAACATTTAATCCCCTCGTTAACGTCCCCCATTAGAACAATTCATTCTTTCACTCTGGCTTAAACACCCAACTTTACTTTACAGCTCATTTCATTTATGACTGAGAAATGAAATTACTGTATCGATTCCATGGCAGACAGCGAAAAAACCTGGGTGTTCCCAGTCGTAATAAACCCGCCGGCTGCAAAGACAAACAGCAAAACCTGCCAAGGGGGGGACGGGGCTGCAGCCACCCCGGGAACGGCACCGGGGACGGCACCTCCAGGTCCCCTCTCTGCAGCCAAACCCGGCTCTGCTGTGGTTCTTTTCCTCCCCATCTTAAAAAATGAGCTGTATATGTTTGCAGGGACCCGGGGGGCTTTGCAAGTCGCTAGAATGGAAAGGAAATGTGCTGCCTGGTAGCACCGGTGTGAAATATCCCTCCTGGAGCCGAGCCAGAGCCCAGGCGGGGGCTGGAGAAGGGGTTCACCGGATCACCGGAGGGGGATCACCGGAGCTCTGCACGACGATGGAGAGCCCGACCTGGTCCTTGGCCACCCACCCTCTTGCCATCGCAGCGCGGACAGAGCCAGGATTTGGGTAATCCAGCCCGAAAAGGTCACTGGTGTTTTTTCTTGTCCCTCCCGCTTTGCTACGTGGTGGGGCTGCGGGCAGCGCTGTGCCATGGGCAGGAGGTGCGGCAGCACCCCGGTGCTCTCCGCCAGACCGCTTTGCTGTCCCCGGTGCCATCCCAGGGTGGGTTTGGTTGCTCATCCCAGACACCAGTGGGATTTCCAGCCCCGTGCTCCCTGGAGCGCAGCATCGGGCTGGATGCGAACAGCAACGCTGTCTGCCAGGAGCCCGGGGTGCATTAAAAACGTTTAAAAGCAGCCCCCGTGTAAGCACCCTGCCTGAACCGCAGCAGGACGCGGGGCTGACCCCTCGGGGGCTGGAGCAGCGGGGGGTGACGCTCCGAGGCCGAATCCTGCCCTGCAGGAGCAGAGCACCCCCGGGGCAGCAGCACATCCCTGCGGGGATGCGACCGGAACGAGGTGCCCGAGCGGGGCTGGCGGGAGGTGACGGGTGCCGCCGAGTGCCGCCGGGCGCCGCCGGGCACGCGTCCCCCCGCCACGCGGACATGCCCGGTCACGCGTGTGCGCTTTGCCCACGCAGGCAGGTGCACGCCCGGGGGTGTTCACCTGGGGGGTGTGCCGAAACGGCACCGCGCGCGCGCGCACACACATACACACACGCGCGCGCTCCTGCCGGGATGCGGCCTCGTCTCCCCTGCCCGCCTCGGCTGGGCTAATTAAAGCCCGCTATCGCCCCATCTAACGCGATTCCAAGGTTAATGAGTCCTCGCTCTCCATCCTCCCCTGCCCCGGCCTTTTGAAGTCGAGCGGCTTTCGTTGCCCGGTGTCTGACGGCGGCGGGAGGTGCGAGCCAGGATCCCAGCGCCGTGTCCCTAACGTCGTTTTTAGCCTCTGTGGGCTAAGCCAAGAATAAAGACTCACAGGGCATGAGCCTGTTTTAATTTAAACTCTTCTGATCTCCCGACCCAGCCCAACCTCTGCGCAAGAAAACACCTTCCCTGCGTCTCAGCCTGCCGCTGCCGGGGAATTCACAGTTGTGCAGGCGACTTCGTTCGCATGGCTCGCCTCAAAATGAGTACGGGTTGTTAAATCACAGCCCTCGTGCAGAGCGGCACCTAAGGTGCTTCGGGGGGTTCGAGCTGTGGGTGCTGTTCTCGGAGCAGCTGCCCCCCGAGTGGTGCAGCCAGCACCGGCGTGCGGGTTCGGGTGCCGGCGGGATGTGCGCCCCGGTGACATGGCCCCGCTTGGTGACAGCCCCGCGGGGCGGGAGGGATGCGAGGAGGCTGGTGGGCATCCAGGGATCTGGGTTTAAATCTGCTGCTGGGAAAGACTCCTGAGCTGTGCAAAAGTATTTGGGTGCTTAATTCCCACCGGCTTTTTTGCCCGTTTTAGCCCCAAGTGCAGCCTCGATCCCAAACTGGCTTTAGGGAGAGATTTCCACGGTGGGTACCTGGGATGGCCCAGACCCACTAAAAACGAACCCAAGCTGTTCCAGCTGCACCGTTCCCCACCCGGCAGAGCCACAGGGCACCCCGGGGGGGCGATCAGCCCTGGAGCCCCGGCTCCCCCAGCAGCCCTGGCCTCGGCTGCCCCCTCCTCCCCACGATCCGGCGCCCAAAGCCCCGACGTGCCGCGGGGACAGCTCTTACGTACGGCCGTGCCTCCACCGTATTCCCTGCGCGTGGGCACCGCGGAAAACAGGCGTCCTGGCACGGGCCGAGCAGCGGGTTTGTTGGTGGAGCCCTATTTGTGGGAAAACACAGCCTGCCCCCTTTTTTTTTTTTTTTTTTAAATCGGAGAGTCTCCTCTGGAATACATGGAAAGATTTGGAAATACATGGAAATACACGGAAAGATTCGGGGTTGATTTTAGCTGAACAAGCCGTGGTTCAAGGCTGAACGGTGGCATCGGGACTGGCCGAAGCTGGGGAGGAAGAGCTCAGCAGAGGAGCTCCAGCGGACCTGAAAAACAAAACATCCTGGCCGCAGCTGAACAAAACAGCTCTTGTGACCCCGGAACGATGTTTTTATTGGGTTGTTTTTGTATTGCACCAAACTTGAGAAATTCCGAGTGATCAGGAATGAAGGATTGTTTTTTTCGGGTTTTATAGTTTGGGCACTGAACCAGCCCTCTGCCCCCCCTGCTCTTCTCCCGGCTCCCAGCCTCGCCAAGCCTCTTGCCAGCCAGCACCGAAGCAGCAGCCAGCCGGGGCTCGCTGCCAGCAGGTCCTGGCGTGGCTGCGCGTTTGCCCTTTACGGGCCTTGCTTTAACGGCTCCTGCCTTTTCCAAGCGGGTGGGAACGGCACCGGTCACCTCCCGGAGATGCTGAGCATCAGGGCTGGCCCCGGAGGGGTGGGAAGGGGGCAGAGCCCCAGCGAGGTCGGGCGAAGGGGCGGCAGCTCCGCTTCGGGGGGTGAGTTTTGAAGAGGCTGTGGGAAGCGAAAGGGCTCATTTTTGTGCCTGGCTGGGAACTGAATGGAGAGAAAAAAAACCCCCACCAAACCATATATATAAAATATATATATAAATATATCTCTCCCCCAAGGCGCGCGGTCCCGCTGAGTAAGTAGATGTGGATGACGTGTAACCTAACACTTTCCCAGACACCCTAATGAATTTTCCATGTTTTCCACCATTTAGCTTCTAAATAGGCAGTATTCAAAAAAAAAAAGAAAAAAACCCAACCTCAACAAACCACCCCTCCTTTCCAGCAGGACTGGCCCTGCAGCGGGATTAACCCCCCGCGGATGCCCACGGAGATGATGCCGAAGTGGGAGCCGGTGTCTCCGTTCCACGCCGGTCCAGGCGATGGGCACCCACGGGGGGTTGTTGTTGGCAGGTTCAGGGCTGCGGGAAGGGTGCTAGGCACCTCGCATGGCCGTTTGGCCCCGCTATTTCCGAGGAACAGGATTGTGCCTTAATGATGCTGAGCGCTCATTTGTGTGAGGTTCGTTAAGGGCCTGATGAAGGGAAGGGGCGGTGCGGGCGAGGCGAGACCCCGTGGCAGCAAGGCGCGCTCCTTCCCCTATGTCCCATGAAGCCCAGAAACTTTTTGCAAGTTAAAAGTTTATTTACGAAGACTGGCAGTTTGGAGACAACGCAGTCATTAAAATAGAGGCGAGTTTGGGCTGGAAGGAGAATATAATAAGATTTTTGCTGAGACTTTTGTTAGCTTTGTTCTCAAAGGAAATATTCTTCATTTTTCCTAGGAGGTTTTTTTTA
The DNA here is from genome assembly GCA_013401315.1 of Balaeniceps rex. Taxonomy (NCBI): domain Eukaryota; kingdom Metazoa; phylum Chordata; class Aves; order Pelecaniformes; family Balaenicipitidae; genus Balaeniceps; species Balaeniceps rex. The sequence continues at coordinate 37,746 of VYZW01044126.1, forward strand.
GCCCAAACTCCGCTCAATTTAATATCTGAATGTTCAAAAAAAAGTCATCCAAGCTCCAGTGATTTTTTTTCCCCCTTTCAGTTTTCATTTGCAAAAGAAAAACCAAACATTTCTGCTCTGGCTGCCCCGCAGCATCGGTTCCTGCCCTGTTTTTCAGAGTCCCCGTGGAACAGCGGGAGCGCTCGGGTGCTCGGCTCGGCTGTGGGGCATCTGCCGCCGCTCTCAGCTCCCAAAGGGCCTTTGGGAGAGGCCGATGCACCCCACGTCCCGTGCTGCCACGCTGGGCTCCAGCTTTCCCATTTAATTCATTAAATTAAAACCCGTGTATAAGCAAGATGCAGCCCCAGCATCCGCAGCAGGCTGGATCCTGTGCTTGGTAGGTGGCCTGTATAAAAATAATGCCCGTATAAAAAAAAATAATGCCCGTATAAAAATAACGCCCATCTGGCCCTCAGGTGTTGGGTGCATTTAACGCCGTCGGCTCGCTGAGCTACCTGGGCCTCCCAGCTGTATTTTAGCTGCTGCTGTGCCCTCCCCGCACCGGCTTGGTCCAGCGTCGCCTCGAACGGCAGCGCCTGATCCAGCCACGGCACCCCCCGACGGGCATCGCCCCATCGGCACCAGCACCAAAACCACTTTGCAGAGGGGCTGCACCCCTCGAAAGCCCCTTTTCCGGGGGTGACCCAGCGCACATCGGTACAACAAAGCCCTTTTTATTTGTCCCCTTTTTCTTTTCCCTTTCTTTCCTCTTCTCTCTTTTCATTGCAGCTTTAAACAAGGCTGTGAGTAAAGCGTGGATCAATTTGGAATGGAAAGTTCCTGTAAATAATAGCTACACCTCGGGGTGTTTCCTCTCCCAGTAGCTGTGAAGAAAAGGCGGTTATGGCTAGGGTTTGACTTGAAACATATTTCCGCTGGCCAGGGCTGCGGAGCCGGCTTCTCACCCATATTAGCATTTATTGTGGTTTTGTTTGGGCTTTTCCTTTTTTTTTCCCCCCCTTCTTTCTTTTTTTTCTCTTTCCGTGCAAACGCCACTATGGGTTACGCTTACGGAGATGCTGCAAAGGAGAGGCAGAACATCGGCTCCGGCACATTCGCCCCGAGCCCTGCTCGATGGGGAAGGCGTTGGCATCGCCCCGGCACGCCGCTGCCGTTGCCTTTGCCGGGCTCATGAATAACGCTTGCGTTGAGTGGCTTGGCTCCTCGGGAGCCCCCAGCCTACAGCGCATTGGCATCGGCTGCTATTGTAGGCTGGGATTTTTTTTATTTTTGCTTTTCAGCTGTCATTTGGGTTCTGAAGGCGAGTGGTGAGTGCTAAGGGGTTTGGGCTTGGACCGCCTGGGAATTTGGGTCCTGTTTAGGATTTGTGCCGGAGCTTTTGTGTCTCGGGAAGCGGCGCGGCGATGACAGGCGGCGGTCGGGGCGCAGGATGCTTGGCTGGGGATGCAGGGATCACCTGCCAGGTCTAGCTTGGCACAGCGTGAGGGGTCCAGACCCACCTTGGAGAAGCCTACAGGGGTTTTCTCAGAGCTCACAGCCCAGGGTCCCTTCCCCCCCATCGCCTCCCCACATCCCTGTGAAGGCACCCGCCTGCCCTCGTCCCCGGACACCCTCGCAATGCCGGCTCGGGCCCAACTGTGGCCAAGAGCAGCTGCGAGCCCCCCCTGCCTCCCTGACACCGGACCTGGGCACCGGGATGCTTGGAAAGATGCCAAAATTAAACCCTGGAAAAAGAGCAGCGTGACGAACCTTCCTTGGGGCACAGATCTGCTCCCCACGGCGAGAAGTGAGCAGGCGGAAGGCACCGGGAAGGCTTGTAACCGTACATTTATTATTCCACATGGAAAGTCATTAAAATGATACACGGAGGCCTGACGATATATCACGTACATTGGATAAGAACATCGACACCATAACAGAAAAGCAGAACTGACCACTTCGCTATGGCTTCGTACCAACACGCCTTCCACCCGCTCACGAAAGAGCCCGACTCTTGTTCTCATCGAAGCCAGCGCAGCAGAGACATCTCCAGCGAGAGCTTCTTCCAATGACTTCAACAGGAGCAGACCCTCCTCTTCCTCTCCCTCCCTCCCCGCCTCCCCCCTCCCCAGTGACAAGTGCTACAGGTTAAAAAGATGGGCTACATATTAAATATAGGGCATTACCTTCAAGTAGGGCTGGTATATTACACAAATAACCACATTATTTGGTATCACTAGCATTTTTTTTTTTTAATGTCCATCGTAAGACACCATTAAAAAAACCAACAACTTTCGCCTTCTTTATCTGCAAAGATCTTTGTTCTCATCTCCTTAGTTGTCCGTTGTTATTTTACCCTGCACATACAAGTATTAGAAGCATTATTAAGAATCGGATCCTTCAACACATTTAAGAATTATATTATTATAACAAATAAGACCAAAAATTAGATTTTTATAGTTAAATATTCTGTGAGCCAGACAAAGGGGTTTTACTGTACAAGCAATTGTGCATTTTTTTTAAAAAAGCAAATTATAGTGCAAAGCAAAAAACGTTGGCCTGTCTTGGGACCATTTGCATACAACTGAGGTGCATATATTTACACCTTCACATGACAATATGTCATAAAAATAACATTGTTGCCATTCTTTTTATTATTTTATTTTTTAAATTCACTACGAACAGTCTTAAATTAACCTAGTACTACGAATGCCTTGTTTTCTTTGTGCTTTCAATCAGTGGCGCGATCGGATGATAAATGTAAATGCATCAAAACACAGGCTGCCGTGGTCCAGTTTCTACAGCTGGCAAGCACCGGCGAGGTGCTCGCTGTCGTAAGGCAAGTGAAGGTTGCAGTTTTGCTGGGGTAGGGCTTTTTTTTTATTATTGTTTAAGAGAGTTGTTCTTCTTGTTGCTTATTTAGCTCATGAGTGGTCATCGCAGCTTTCCAATGAAGCCAGGATGTCTTGCTCCAGTCTTGACGTGGTAGTGCAATTACAACGCTCTGTACCTCAACCGAGTGCTGACAAGCTGCCAACTGAGATTTGGTGACAGGCGGCATGGCTGTAATGGTGTAACCTAGACAGGGGGGCTGGGAGGGCAGCTGTGGGGTTTCAATTTTCTTATGCTCATGCAGGAAAAAAAAAAAAAAAGGCTTGGCTACTGGTGGCACTGGGGGCTGGGGACTGTCCCCATCCCTTTGCCACAGGGCAGGCTCCCGAGGGCAGTGGGCACCGCAGTTACACGCTCCCCGGGAACCTGCCCACGCACCCTCAGCCCTGCCGGCGTGAGGAATCCCGAATCCAGCCCGAATTCCCACGCCAGCAGAAAGCACAGCCGGCTTGCGGGAGGCGATGTAACCCTGCAGCGTGCATCAGAGCCAGGCCACTAAGCCAGCCTCGGGGGAGCCCCTGCCACCGCTCCGGCTGCCTACAACCTCCCGTCGCGGTCGGTTCGGGTTGCAAACCCTTTGGTATCAGCTACGGGGATGTGTGGCGCCCGGGAGACCCGGCTCCTCCGAATGCCGCGTGATGAAACCAGCTACCGATGGGCCGGCAGTACCTTTAGTGCCCCTTCTTCAGCTTATCTACAGCAAGATATGCATGCTCTGGGTCACCTGGGGGAAAGGACAAGAGGGCGAGGGGATGGAAAATGCTAGATAACATTGCTTTGCAATATTCCCACCACCAAGGGACCGGGTAGAAATTGCTCCTTTCTCCAAATCTCAGTTAGAGCTTTCAGTATGAACTGACAAGTCGTTTCTTAATTAAAAAAGTTATCATGTGTCAATCCGCTCTGGGTGAAAACACGGGAAAGAATCATAAGAGAAATATGATGCTTTGCCACCAGCTGCATGTGTCGCCACTCAGAGAGGATGAAAGGAAGACCCAGAGACCAGTAGCAGGGTCACGCCAAAGGCTCCCGAGTCCCTTTTGCAGCTAACGCGCTTGGAAGTGCATCTCATACATCTTGGATTGTCCTGAACGCCGCCTCCGCTTCAGCCACCATCACTGAGATTTGCTAAGAGGAGCAAAGAATCGAATGGTGAGGTCAGGACAAAAGAGCAAACAAAACAAAACACGTCTCGTAAAAAGTACATCTCATATGTAAACATACAGGAAAGGGGGGTCTGTCAGGCACAGGATCAACCACGTTACTGTTTTAAAAATGACGACAATGATAAAAATGAACAATACAACCTCTGTCGTCAACAACAAATAATAATAATCACATCACAGCTCTTGTTCACATGGCTGATGCCGGCCGACCCACAAGGAGCGCGCAGTCCCCGCACGTGCCCGAGTCCCCGCGGTTGTGCTGTAAACCAGACTCTCACGTGCCCTGTGCGGCTCTGGCGTCGTCCCGGAGCCCTTTGGTGGTCAGGGGCCTTACACTGGTGGGGAGGGAAGGAGAGGAGACAACAGGGGGGTTTTCTTTTTTTTTTTCCTTTTTTTTTTTTTTAGTTCAGTCTTNTTTCAGTTCAGTCTTCCTGCACTGGCAGAGAGATGGCTTGGACGACTCCCTGGTCTTTTCTCTGAAACATTTTGCAGAAGAATGGTGAGCTTTTTGTAACTTTTGAATGCTTTGTGTGGGGAAAAGGGTGCGAGTGAGATGACTGAGAAGTGTTCTGCAAGAAACAAACATCTGATTCCACATGTCCTTCTTTTTTTTCCCCCTATGTACAATCCACATACTTAAAACACACAAAAGGAACCACATCAAGCGACAAATTCAAGCCTCGCGGATGTTCATCTTGAAATGTAACGTAGGTCCTGGTCCATCTTCGCTTGATATTTGCCCATGCTTGCATGCAGAGGATCCTGGTTTGCTTTTGGTTTAGGAGACTTTGGTTTACCTTTTCCCTAGGCATCATTTTGCTCTATTCACTACCAAAAGGAGTAACGTAACGGTGGCTGATTAAGTTAAAGCTATCGGTGCCCAGTTGAGTTCCTCCTAGTAGGGTCTCCAGACCGACTCATCCATCCTCCCAGTAGTCGTCATGGTCGTCGGCGAATTACTGTGGCTCCCGTCCGCATCCACCCCGTCGTTCTGATTGCCCAGGTTGGGATTCATTAAGTTGTTCCCCGCTGAGGCGCTTGTACAAGAAGAGAGCATCCGGGTGGGGGAGCGCTCGCCGCCCGCCACCATGGAGAACTGGTAGGAGCCCGAAGACGTGCCGTAGTACAAATGGTAGGGAGAGGGGTTGGCCTGGAAGGGTCCACTTTGGTTTTGCGTGGAGCCGGGGTAGGGGGGGGGCAGGTAAGTGTGGTGGAAACGCGTCGTGGTGGGCATGCTGGTCATGCTGATGCCTCCGATGCCCGTGGCGGAGGGTGTTGCAGTGTAAGGGAAGGCAGCGGACATGGCGCCGGGGTAATGCATCCGTGGGTCAGAGAACCTGGTCTCGGTGAGAGCCGGCAGCGTTGGGAAGGAGCGATCGAACTGCCGGGGGTCAGAGAAGGGGCTCAGATCTGACGTGCCTGTTGGGGTGGAGGAAGAAAATGGGTGGTTAGAGCACTATCCTTGAGGCTTGTAGAGTTTGTCCTATAGCCTGAGCCATCCCCTGCCCAAGGAATTAAAGGCAGAGAGAAAAGCGTCTCTTGGATCTGCCAGGGAAGAGAGCTGGGGAACTTAAATACAAAAATCCTAAACCCATTTGTTTAAGTTGTTCCCATTTCCTGTCCTAAAATTTGTTGTTTCCTATCCAAGAAGGGACACGTCTAAGCTGACTTCTCTAGGGGTCTATTCATCTCTGGCAGATTAAAAAAACACACCCCATAAACACAGAAAAAAAAATGTTTAGCCATTACATCAGCTGTGTAGTAAATAAATGGATGCAGGCCCCAGACGGCCGGTCCCTGAGATAGTTGGTGGTGTATACATACACACACACGGAGACAGAGAGGAAAAGCTGGAGTCCAGACCAGCCTGCTAAGCCTTCTTGTGGGTGGCCTGTTCGTGCTGATACCATCAGGGGATGGAGCTGATAAACACACAGCTGAAAACTCCCAAGCTAGGAGCCACAATATCCCTCTGCTCGATTTCTCTGTGTATTTTTCTCCTTCCAAGAGGACAAAGAGAGTGAGAAATTCAGGCTTTCTTCTGCTGGGGGAAGGGAGACTTGGGTCAGCGTGGTGGGGACATTACCCAGCTCCCTCGGATGCTGGAGCCCCCCCCGCCTTTTCTTGGGGAGGTATAAACCCAAAGGGGGTCGTAGCCAGCCAGGCTGGAGAGGGACCTCTGCCCGGTGCTGCCGGGTCCTGTCCTGCAGGAAGCCCAGGTTAGAGAGGGGAATCCAGACTGGCAGATCCTTTGAGGACCTCAAGGCTTTTCTGTGGCTACCTCAGCTGTCCCGAGGCTGGTGCCATTTGCTTACAGAGCCCAGCACACCTCTGGCCTTGGTGCACCTGAGACAGAGAGAAATGAGTTTTGCTCTCCAAGGAGAGACGCGAAACCCCTGTCCTCGACACCTCAGCAGCCCCCGCCGAGCTCTGGCACTGGTTATGCAGGAGGACATGGCTAGAAATGCTGCGATTGTGCCTTTCTCAGCCTCTTAACACCCCTCATGAGACGACAATCTCTAGAAAGAGCAGTTCTAGCCCAAAGTGCTTGGCTGGCGCACCGAGCTCAAAGCCTTGGCCAGCTGGACGTGGCTCTTCAACCTTTCCGTTTACTCCCAAGACCCCCATTTTTCCCTTGTTAAAAGCAGGGGCATCGCACCTTTCTGCTTTGGTAGTGGATGTCATCTGGCCTCAGTGACTATTTTTTGTCACATTGGCTGGATTTTTAATTGACTCAGAGCAAGAAAATCTGTGAGATGAGTATGATAAACATGCCTGTTGGTTTTAGATATGCATATGTATATTGATACACACATTTGTATGATGGTGTATTTGCTATGCATGCATAGGGATGTGTGTTTTATATATATTTATTACGATGAAGCATTTTTAACTTCTCAGGGCTGGCGTTCCAGGCCCTGCAGCATTTCCCCAGGAAAAAACACTCGAGCTAATCCCTTCCAGCTAACTAGTGGCAAGGGCATGCTCTGGAGCAGCACATGGGGAGGGGATTTGATCTGAACCCTCTTTCTCATCCCAGGTGAGTCCTTCAGCCATCGGCCGCTGGAAGGAGAAGAGGAGGGGAGGTTCCTCCCTCCCCTCCAGCCGTTTTGCGGGCGATCGGCAGTGCCTGCCTTCCCACGCAGGCTCCATGGAGGAGAAAGGCGGAGGAGCACCTGGTTCGTGAACGTGGCTGCGGCTTTGGTGTGAGATAAGAGAGGAGCAGCTCAAAGCTGTCACGAACCGCACCGCTCTGCACACACCCGGGGCTGGATGCAGCCGAGCTGAGCGTGGAAGCGGCTGCCTGGCCGCAGGGCCGTCCCTCTTGCATGCCATGTGGAAGGGGAGCGTGCTTGGGCTGGCTGGAAAAGCACAACGCTGCGAAAAATGCTCACAACTGACCAAACCAACCTGATTTCACAGCCTGCCAGCAGGACGCTCTGTCCCATCCCAAAGCCATGCTACTGCAAAAGCAGCACCAAAACTGCTGTCATGCGCTGTGAGCTGAGATTTGGAGACCAGCTCTGTAAGAAGCAGCTTGACCAGAGCCCGTAGCTTTAGCAATCCAACAGCATCACAGAATAAGGTAGGACCATGGGACAAAAATCTTGGCTGAACTTGGACTGGAGAGAGAAAGTGCTATTTTCTGAATGCTTCCTCCTTACACGCACACAGCCCTGCCACTGCGGTCCAAGTAGCTGGACTGTTTTGCCATACACTGACAGAAAGCAGCCTCTAAATCCGCCCCTCTGAGCCCTCAGAAAACCCAGGCTGCTGCTCGCTGGAGCAGACGACAATCTTCAGTGATCAGACCACGTTCCTTCGTTAGCTTTCACATGCCCATAAATAATATTCCATAACATGCAAATCGAAATAAAACGTAAGTGCTCAGGGCACATTTCCCTCTTCCTCTATAACACACTTAAAGGTTTTTTTTTTTTAAAGGCTACATTTTATTGGCCTGAACTTGCAATGTTTGGCAATGGGTCCTTGCTACTAATTTAGTCACAAGCGTGTCATAGTGTTAATTACAGGCTGTGTGTGTGACACAGCAAAGCACAGCGATACGTCAGGTCTAGAGACACTCCAGCTATTGCCTGCAAAATACTGGCGGGCAGCGGGCAATCTCTCCATGTCCCGGGCTTTGAACCCCCCGGTCTCTGACAGACAGCACTCTGCAGGGTTGGGCCTCTGTAGCCTGAGTGTGTGTGGGTGCGAATCCCTTAGAAAGCAAATCCCTCGGCTGTGCCTGCCCCAGCCGGTGAAATCCACAGCCCCACGGAGCGAGTGAGGCATCCAAGCAACCATGACCACTTGCTTTCATCTTTGCTGGGCCTTGGGCTTAAAGTCTGGCCCAGAATAAAGCTCCAGCTTTCCCCAACCAGTCTAAGGCTAACAAAAAAAAAAAAAAAAAGAAATCCCCCAACACAACCCCAAAACCCACTTGTGTATTTTGTCTTTGTGTTACCTGGGTGGGGGTTCGGCCTTCCCAGGCTGTGGCAACCAGACACCGGCTGCTCTGATGTATAATGTCGGTCTCTGTTCTCCCGTGGCCCCTAGCAGCCTCCGGGGAGGCGAAGCCCGTCCATCCCTGCTCCCCGCAGTGACACCCAGGCGGGAGAACCGCCCCGGCCGCACGGGGCTGAGGTGGCCGTCGCCGGGCTGAGGTCCCCGCCCCGGGGCCTCCTCGTTAACCACCGCCATGTTGCCCACGGCCCGGCCCGCCGCGGGGCTCGCCGGCGACCCCGGCTCCCCGCAGGGCCCAGGGCAGGGAGAGGCGGCCGCGACGCGGCTCCGCGCCCGCCNCTGCGCCGTCCCAGCGCCCTCACGGCGGGGGCCCTCCTCCACCTCAGCGCCATCACCTCAGGGCTGCTCCTCCATCTCAGTCCTCGCCTCAAGGCTGCCCCTCCATCGCGTCTCCTTCACCTCAGGACTGCCCCTCCATCTCAGTGCCCTTGCCTCAGGACTGCCCCTCTACCTCAGCCCTCACCTCACGACTGCTCCTCCATCTCGGCTCCTTCACCTCAGGGCTGCTCCTCTATCTCAGCTCTCTCCTCAGGGCTGCCCCTCTACCTCAGCTCTCACCTCACGGCTGCCTGTCCATCTCTGCTCCTTCATCTCAGGGCTGCCCCTCCATCTCAGCGCCCTCGCCTCAAGGCTGCCCCTCCATCCTGTCTCCTTCACCTCAGGGCTGCCCCTCCATCCCGGCTCCTTCATCTCAGGGCCACCCCTCCATCTCACCTCCTTCACCTCAGGGCTGCCCCTCCATCTCATCTTCACCTCAGGGATCCATGCAGGTCGGAGCCACACAGACCCATGTCTGCCACCCTGTCCGGGAGCATCGGCCCTCCTGCCCTGTGTCCAAGGAGTTCCCCGCTGAAGTAGCCCCAGCAAGGTCCAAATAAAACATTGCCATTAATACCCTCCATAACCACCTAACTCAGCAGCAAAGCAACCCTCCGTCACGCTCAGCCAGCCATCGAACGGCAACCCGGAGCAAGGAAATGCCAGGGAAATAGGAGCAGGTGAAGCTCTACCCTCAGGCCCCGTGCTCCCTTCGAAATCACAGCCGACAATGTGCTTTAAAAACCACATCTCGCCATCCCCTTCCCCAGCACAGGCAGAGCCCAGCGCATCTCACACACATCTGCGTGGTAGTGCTGCCTCGGAGGATTTACTACGGTTTGCCTTGCTTACTCGCCGTTCAGCCCCCATTTGCTTTTTTGGACCCTGGCAATCTGAGCTTGAGTATTGCAGTTGTCCAGTTGCCAATCAAAATATTTGAAGGAAATGTTTATTTTCTTCTCGAAATCACACCAGCTGCTGCACTAACTGAATAAGCCCATTTAGCTGTAAGAATTTAACCATTGTACGAGTGAATTGAGTCCCCCAACTACTCCAAAATCTGACCCAATCTATCAGCGGAAATGTCAATGTTTTGGATGGGAGTTTGGGGAAGTGTGGAATGTGTATTAAATAAAAGCCATGTAAAGGTCAAAGCCCTGATTAGTAATGCCACTGTCTCCTTGTTAAAGCTGTGCTGCCCAGGGGACCGCGGAGGCCGGGATACACCCCGTTATTTAATTGTGCAGCTGCAATTTGCACCTTCTGAGGACCCCCAAGTCCCCCTGCACGTGGAGCCGGATAGAAACAGGCTTTCAAAGCCGCTCAGCCCCTTTCCAGATAAAACAACCGCGCTCAAGTGACACGGCAGCTTTCTTTTCGCCTCAGAGACAATATGGGTCTTTTCTTGGGTGGATGGCAAGGAGATAAATGCAAAGAGCTGCCTCTGAGCGCCTGCGTGGCGATGGGAGCTAAACCTCAGCTGGTTCGTGGCAGAGCCGGGCAGGGCGGCAAGGGCTGGTCGTGAGCATGGAGGTGTGGATGCTGGTTTATGAGGCTGCCGACCACAGAGGTTTCTCTGGGTGTGTTCAGCCACCTCCCTTAAGACCATGCTGGGTTTGGGAGCTGCCTTGGATGGAGTGAAACTGGTCCCTGTGCCCTTGCTGGGTCAGGACTGGTGGATCTGCTCTGAGCTCCCTGGAAGCCTTCATGGAGCCGAGGCAAAGGACCCTGCAAGAGGTTTTAAGGACTAACAGCACTGATGTACATCCATCCCAGCGAAGTGGTGGGGGCTTCCGCTGCCTCCTAACCCAGGAAAGTATCTGTTCTGCCTGGAGAGAGGAAGGGGCAGCAAAAACGACGTCAGGACCTCTTCAGTGCTGCAGCATGGAAAGAGCTTTGAGGGACAGCTAAACAACAGGCTCACCCAGGGCATGTGCGCAGAGCACAGCACTGGGGCTCAATGGACAGCAGTAGGAGATTATCAGATCATCTGGGGCCGTGCAGTGACGTACGGAACCTGAGCAATTCCACAGCACCCAAGATATCCCTCTCTGGTTCCCATTTTAGAGATGTGGGGAACGTGCAGTGGCTTATTGAATAAAGTCAGCAATAAACCTAAGCACGTGTGTACGTTACACAAGACACACAAATACACAAAGTGTGTTGTACACACGGAGAGAATAAAAATTTAAAGGGAAATTTAAAGGGAACTCGATAGCGTGGAACTCTCCAAGTGTACAGAATATATAAATATCTTCAGCCTGGCCATGTATCACCGTTTCATTTATAAGCATATACGTGCCTTGCAAAATTGTCATGAAAAATCTAGCCCGGGGGGAAAAAAAAAAAAAACTCCTTTCCTGTCTTATGCCCTGATGATTGACGACGATGTAAACACTAATGATACTTTATGCTTATGTATATAATACGCATGCATTTGCGAGACAGAGCGGGGACAGCAATTCTCTCTCTGTATATACCTCTGGCTATTTTTTCTCTACTAGCTTCTGTGATGCTTGGACCTCCAAGTTGTCTTTCAGCATTTTTCTGACCTCTCTTCCTCTCTGCTTCCTTCCCCTGATCGTAACGGCACCATCTGGGAGCACGGAGAGGCAGGTGGCCAAAGATGTAGAGAATCTGCTCTGTACGGGAAGGTGCACGAGATGCATTTGATCTCTGAAGACCCAGCTCATCTCTAGAGAAGGCGCCGCTCTCCTCCCCACCCACGCACGCAGGCACGCTCTCACGCCTCTGTCACATATGTGAACAAGTTCATTCGTTTCCAAGTCAGAGCCAACTAAAAAAGAAAACGGCCCCTTCCTCCCACCCCATGAAAAATAGAGCAAAATTTATTTTGGGGGAGGAGGGGAGGTGTTGAAAAAAAATGAGGGTGTGAACAGCATCCGTTGTTACACGCCCATGGAGCAATTGTTCTGTATCTGATATAACCAGCTCACGAACTGGGTGCAAGTACTTCCTCTGCAGAGTTTGAAAAAAAAAAAAACCCAAACCCCAAACCAAAACACAACAACACACACGTCGCTTATCACAGTATCGCCAGGCACCACCTCAAGATTGCCGAGCACGTTTGCTGCTCAGTTTTCTAATTCTCTTCAAATACCGTGTGCTGACGTGCAGACACACACTCAGCCCCCAAACCTACCCTCAGTGACCATCGCAAACCCTCGCTCTGCTCTCCTGGGTCCTCTCCCAGCCCTTTCAATCCGACCCCAAATATCCTGGGCAACAGGCTCCTGGTCTATGCAGGTGGGCCGGACAGCGAGGCAGGGAAATTCCCAGGTATTCCCAGCTCAGTGACTCATGCACTACTCTCAACCTCCTCTGCAAGCTCTTCAAGGTCCATCAGGATGCTCCCAGCCCTTCTGGGGAGGACCCTGCTTCTAACATGCAGTCTGGATTTATTCAGGGCCAGTTCAGCCCCATCTCCTGTGCCAGCACTGTCCTTCATAGCTTACATTAGCTCCTCTCCCTCCCTGATGTTTACCCCCTGGATGTATTTATACAGAGCAATCAGCTCTGCTCCCAGCCTGCCTTTTGCTAGACTAAACAAGCCAGGCTCTCCCAGCTTCCTCTCCCGCGACAGCCTCTCTCTTCCCCTCGCCATCCCCAGAGCCCTCCTCTGCCCGCATCCCGCTGCCCGCACGCACCGCATCAGGCTCAATCCCTGCCGCTCCATCCCGCAAAGCTAATGAATAAGCTAACGGTGCTAATTGGAGCGGGTGGGTGGGCTGAAAGGGAAACGCTCCCGTGATTGCAGGCACTCCCTCTGGCCTGCCTGCGCTTTGCTCTTTACCTGTATTCAAAGGGTATTAAAAAAAAATTAACAAGCCCTGACTACATAAAAGGAAGTTGCTGAATTTACAACCCAGCCTGCAGCTAGACCACCTTGCCTGCCGAGCAGGTTTGGACCAGGCCACATCTGCCATGGGAAACCCACTGCGGAGCGGCAGGCTGATAGGGGAGGCTGATGCGGTGATGGGAGACGGGGCTCCAGCCCTGCTCTGCCGCTCATGGGCTGCACCGCAGCCAAGCAGCCCGGCAATGCGGGCAGTGCCCGCCTGCAGCGGGATCCCGGGCTGGAGGCTCCCCATCGGCAGTCTGAATCTGGCAGTGAGGATCCCAGCATAGCGAAAATCCCACGTCAAAGGCGGGATGGCATCCCTGGAGCCTGAGGCAAATTCAGCCGGGCTCATTGCAAGCTCGTCTGCTCTTTCGCTCGTCTGCTCTTTCGCTCGTCTGCTATTTGGTAGGAAATGCAGCACTTTGGCACCCTGAGCTGTGGCTGGGAGACAGAGGCGGCTGCACGTCAGCGGCAAAAGCAGTGGTTGCGGGTGCTTGGACTCTCTCTCGGGGGATGCTCCCATCCAGCACTGGCCTGTGGTTCATCTTTGACCGTTACATGCCAAATTCATTTAAGGGACATCCACTGCGCAGCGGGCAAATATAATTGAGAGGAGCAGAAAAGCAGTTTAAAGATAGGCACAGAAGCCTGTGGAGCCTGAAAGCAGGCAGGAAACCCATCTTAAGCATGTTCCTTCCTTTGAGGCTGAAGCTGAATCCCACAATATGTTTTCTTCCCACTAATGCTTGCCTAGCTTCCTTTGGAAACAATTTAGTCTCTGCCCATGGTAGAATGTTTTTATCCATTAAGAAACGGATATTTTAAAGAAACCATAAGTCGATCTGGACAGGGATTAGGAAGCAGCAATTCAGTGTATTTGCTGGGCCCATAATTCAGCAGTTAACCTCAGAGCAGCCACGTTGCATTTCGGAAACAATAGGGCACTCGCTGCCTATGCCAAGAGGCTTCTTAAAAGTAATGTAATACTTTAAAAATGTATATTTAAAAAGAAAAAGAGGGAGAGATTTTACTTTAAATGCGTATGGTGAAGCATTCTGCTGATGATGACTGGCCTACGTGAAAAACTTTGCACTGGCTTTAAGTAATGGACTGGAAATCAAGCTGGTTAAAGCTGAGCAGTTTCCAGATCAGGAGATCTGAAAGCTCTTCACCAGCAAAGACAATGTCTCCCAAACCATTCAGCAGACACTAAGGCTGGGAGAGGCAGGATGGAGTTTGCAAAAGGATCCAGCGTTTACTGTTCTCCCTGTGAAGTCAAGGGAATTTGGTTTCGCTGGAGCAATATGAAGAGTGTGCGAGGGGATGTTAAGTGCATTAATCAAAACAGCTTGCTCTGTTGCTGAGTAGATCAAATTTAAAATCACTTTGCAATTGTCCTCGTGTACACAAGGCCCCTACATGTTGCCGGACAATGCACACAATTGCTTTTGAGTGGTTGAAGATGTTTCCACCACAAAGCTAGAACACAGGAGCCGGCTGCACGGGCGGTCCTCCTCTGTTGCAATGGGAATAAAATGGTTCAGCATGAACCACTGCTGAAACGTGGGCAAGGGCGAAGCGTCACGTGGAGAATTGGGGGCTGCGAGGACCATCCCAATTCTCCCCAGGAGGACGTGTGTCTGTCACCATCCCACCTCCCCAGAGTGAGGGGGCTCCGAGAAGCAGCCAAAGACGGGCAGAAGCAAGTTCCTTTAACATCTTGCTTCACTTTTGAGAGCTACTTGATTTTTTTTTAAGCTAGAAGACAAAACTCGAAATGAAGCAAGCATGCAAGGCTCTGGCTTCGCGTGCCCCGTAATAAGGAACCATTTCAAGCCATCCTAATGACAGCTTGGTGTCTTGCTGTGGAGACGGGAGAGCCGGGATTTCAAAACCTCAGATTTTCCAGACCTCACTGGAGAAGTATTGGGCCAAATCCTCAACGGAGGCAAAACAGCTCCGCTCTGCTGAAGCCAGGGAAGCAGCGCTGGCCGATGGTAGATGAGGGTCTGCCTGTCCTACCTGCCCAGCTACCGGGCCAGATTCTCATCACAGCTACACTGGGGTGAACCCAGAATTACCCTATTTTCCCCCCAAAGCAGTGGAAATGGGAATGAAATGTGGTGTGTGGAGGGCTGCAGAAGTCTGTCCCGTTTGCAGACAGGCATGGGAAGGGACTGATTCTCTGCCCATCTGCAGGGGGTAAGGCAAGACTGAAGCCACTGAAATACACTGACACTGGGCAGTGGGAAACCAGCGCGAGAGCAGGATCCGACCCGCTTGGCCACGGTGCTGAGCACGCTCTCCTCCCATGTTTCCTGGCATGCCCTTCAGAAACGATCGGTTTTCTCTTACCGGGAGGTTTTTGGTTTGAGACCATTTAACCTCAGGATGATCGTTTTACATGGGGGCTATTTATAACCTCCAGGGGCTGCTTTACTGAAAGTCTTCTGCAAATGGCCCAGGGCCAGATTCTTCCCCCATTTACACCAGCGTCCTTGCTGTGATCTCCACTGCGGCCACAGCCTTCGCTCCCAAGGATGAAAGATTGGACTGGGCCAGCGCAAACACATCTCCAAAGGACCCCAGCTCCTCCCGAAGATAAACGCTGTCTCCTACGTGCCTGTCTGCTTCAAAGCCCAAACTCCGCGTGCTGTGTTCAGAGATTTAAGGTGCCCGAATCCCCCCTCGGTGGCCGAGGTTTCTGAGCATCTCAGCTCCCCAGCCTGGTTTTGCCAGAAGCGGATTAGGAAGCGCTCGTGGCAAACTGCTCGGTCAGCAGAACCGGGAGGCCAACCACCGCCGGCACACGAGCGGAGGGCTGCCGGGCGTAGGTGCTTGCAGAGGGAAAACCTGCCTCTCCGCCTCTCGCTGGCCTCCTTTCAATCCCTGCACAGGGATGCAAAGATGCTAAAAACATTAAGGTTGGGAAGCACCCAGGTAAAGGATAGCAGGGGCCGGGTGAACTCCAGCCTGCCCCATTCCTCCCTCCTAACCAATATCTCGTTATTCTTTTTGCTAATCGGCTTCTCATGTGTGTTACCTAAGAACGTGCCAAGTCGCGAGAATTACAGGCCTGTTAACTCCTGTGTTATTCTTGGCACGGGCCAGGCTCCACTTGCTTGGGTAAAAATTATGATCTTTGTGAATAAGCCATGTGTGTGTGAGAGAAAGAGGGTTTTTTTATTATTATTATTATTATGATTGGTTGTAGTCAGCGTTGTGTCAAAAGGACAGGGCTGAGATTAAAATTACTGAGCTGATTCTGCTCCCAGTTACGCTGGTAAGAACCCACAGTAATTTTAAGACAGTTCCTCCAACTTGGGAACAAGGGAGCCAAGAGCAGAGCGTGCACGAACTGCCTTTTGCAGCATTCCTGGTACTTTGGATTCACTCCGCAGGAATGATTTTAGATGGCTAATTTTATGTGTCTCCACTCCTGCTGTCACTTGACATTTGGGAATTTGGCACGGACGGTAGCTTGTGGCCAGTTTCATTTTTTTCTTGTTGAATTTGTGTCATCACCTGATTCTTTGCTCCAAACGACGCTCTTTGGGTTTCTGGCACTACAGGGGACTGTGCTAATTTAAAATACGCATCTTTTTTTTCTTCCCCCAAGAATCTCTTTCTTTATTAAGCAGCCAATGGGACAAGCTTATAAAACTCCTTCTCTCTCTCCCTCTTGCTTTTTTTAACAAAATTCAAATGATAATCCTACCCAAAATGCCCGGGTTCTTCTCATAAACCATGCTAATATCAATGAAAATTCCAAGCATAAAGATTTGCATTTCAATGAGAAATAAATTAAATTTTCACTGTAATTTTGGGTTGGGAGGAGCAGGGCAGCTTTTACAGTTCGGGTAACGTTTTCAAACATGTTTTTGTGCCCGAGACACCCTCTTTGCCAATGACACTGAGGTTTTCAAACATCTACGTCACTTCTGAAAATGCAACACAAAGGCTTTTGGAACTTTTCATATGAAACCTTCCAAGAAGGGCCACTTCTCAGCAAAACTCAAAATGCAAACGGCTTAAATTCTATCCCTTAAATGCCCGTTAGTATTTCTGCTGATTTTCAAAGGAAAACACCACCGAGATTAAAAATGCATGGAAAAGGAGCACGTCTCACGTGCGGACAGGAGAACACTCTTAGTACGTCCTGGTGGCATCTGGCTGTGCTGGGATGTGCAGAAAGCCGGGAGCAGCGAGGCAGCTGGATATTTTCAAATGCGATGCTTAGTTTGGGGCTGAAATTCAGGTGCATGGGAATTAGCAGACTGACCTCCCTCGGGTAACTCTGGTGGCAATTCCTACCTCTTTCCTGGCAACAAGCTACGATGCAGATCCACGGGGAACGCCCGAGGGCTCAGCTATGCTGATGGCAAAGATGGGAAGAGCGAAGCCTCTGTGTGTGTGTCTGTGTGCGCACGCGTGCGCCCATGCAGGTGTGCATACGTGTGGGGAGTTATGCTGCAGTTGGGTGATGGATCACCAGACTTGGCATAAACACAACGCAACAAGATAAGAAACCATTTGGATTAGCATGTAAGGTATAATACACCCTTTCTAGTTGATGCTTAACCGTCTACGCGGGTGCCTTCATGTCAAAGAACCTACTGGATTCAAAGTTTGTTGCTCTGATCTCCCTCACATTCCTGCTGAAACTGCTCAGTTTTTCCTAAGACCCCGTATCTAATGGTGCACAGGGCGAAATCGCCTGGGTTTATGATTCAGGAGCCGTCTGCTGATTTAATGGGTGCAAAAAGGCTTCCAGGGTCAAGAAACCCAACCAAACCCCTCCCTGGCTTGTCCCCCAGGCAGGAGAGCTGGACTCCAGCCCTAAACCACCATCCAGAGGGAGCCTTGCTCGGCCGGGACGGCTCCGCTCCCTGCCCAGCCGCGTCGGGAGCACAAGGGTTCCGGGTGCGACGCCAGGCTGGGGCACCCAGCCAGTTACCTTGTATTGGAGTTTGAGCCTGGGACCCAAAGTGGCTTGGGGTGCTGAGGGATCCGCGAGGGTTGGGTGTTGTTGGGGTGACTCTCATGGACTGGCGCAGCCGTTCCAGATCCCCGTAGCGGTCGGTGAAGGGTTTGGCTTGGTCTTCTAGCTTTTGTCTGTGCCCTGGAACATGATAAGAGAGTCTGATATCTAATCAGTTACCCTTTGGCTAGAGCGCCCTGGTTAAACACAAAGTCAGCGCAGCCGCCATCTTCGCGGTTTGCTATTATTCGCACGGGGGTAATGCGTGGCGGTCCCGGCAGAGATCGGCTCCCCAGGGGCTTTGCACGGCACACACACGCGGGAAGAGCTCGCGGTTCGGACAGACGAAGCCTGCTGAAGAAGGGACACAGACCGATCCGTGCGGGAGCTCCCAGACCGTCTGGCAAGTCAGCATCCGATCGAGGAGCAGGATGCGGGCGCCAGGGTCAGGATGCCCTGTGCCGTGCCCGAGCACCCAGCCTACACCAGCCCTCACTCGCTCCGAACAAGGAGGGGAGACATGTGCAAGGCAGGAGAAACCCCATCTCCTGGCAGGGTGGTGACTGGGGAACCAGCAAAGGAAACATTGAATTTTAAGTATTTTCCACAGCGTTTGCTCAGTGCACAAAGAATAAACTCTCGTCTTACTCCAGCCCCCTCCCCAGCTCTGCCCACCCAGCAGGGCCAGAGCTAAGCAGGGCTGGAGAGGGTGCAGGAGGAGGGAAGGGAGCAGCCTGGCCGTGGCACCTTGGCCATCTCACTTTGCTTCTTTCTGTTCCTCTTTTCCTACCCATAAAATGGGGAGACTATTCACCTACCTCCCCCAGGCAGGGCAGCAACTAATGAGCATTTGTAAAGCACTCCCAGCTCCTTAGGTAGCAGCTGCTGGAACAGGGCAATAATTATTAAATTTATGCTAATTGTCCCGAGGCGAGAGGCGCATGAAATACACTTGATACATAACTTTCGCATTTTACTATATTAATCATCGCTGAACGGCTTCACTCTCTCTGGGCCGGATTCCAGTCTCAGTTACACCCGCGCAAAGCTGGAGGGACTCCAGAGAAGCCGGAGCTGCTTCAGTTTTACATCAGTGCTGGGTTCAGACCTTGGATTCTCCTTGCTCTTTACCTGCCGCAGCCAGACGGCCGTGCAACACCCCCAGCTCTTTGCACCTGCCATGAAAGGACCTTCCCAAGGTGGCAAACGCTTTATCCCGGCGCAATCGAGAGCAGAGCTCGGGGGCACTGGAGGTGTGCAGGCACGCCAGAGAGGTAGGAGAGGAGCTGGGAAGAAACCCTTCTGCAGCTCTTCAGAGCTGAGCCTTATCAGATCCAGCCCTATGGCCAACATCCACCAAGCCAAGCTCAGTTCTCGGTAGCTTTTAAGAAGAAAAGCAATGCATTTGAAAGGTGAAAAACGCAGCCACCTCTTGTTCGCGCCCTCCTCTCCCTCCCCCCCTCACATCTGCGTAGCGTGAGCTCGGTGTCAATTTATAGCAAAGTCACAGAAAGTCCCCAGACTTCCCCCTCTTTAAATCTGATGTCTGATATCTTCTGATCTCGCATTTGCTTGGCTCGTTGCTCTCAGGCTGCACTTGCCAGGCTGTCTGTGGAGACGCTGGATGGCTCGGACGGGAGGGGAGAGCATCGACTCCGGAGGGGATCTCACGCTCCCAGCTGAGCTCCCTGCCACAGCACCGCTCCATGGGTACCCCAACAGCAAACCGCCCCCAGCCACAGTTTTTGAGGGGCTTTGACCCTCCTCTGGTTGCTCCACATCCAGGTGGGCCCCACCATCCCCCCCAAGCTCTATAATCCCCAGGCTCCAGGGCGGGTAAAAGTCCAAACCGAACGAAAACGTCCTGACACCAGAAAGCAAAACTTGGTAAGGACGAACTCCCAGCAGAAAGCAAAACCCAGCGGTACTTTGAAAATGTATTTTCCCTGCTCTGTGAAGTAAACCAAGGAAACCTCAAATCAACACCGTAAACGATCTCCCCTAATCTCTGTGCGTCCCCAGACCTCGGGCATCTCTGCGTTACCTGAGGGCCTTCGGAGACGTGAGCAGCATCTGTCACAGCGTATTTGTGCTTTCCCCAAGGGGCAAAGCGTGTGCAGTGAGGTGTCGTGTTTTGGTCCACATTTTATTATTTCAGTATACATTTGAGCACAGCAGAAGAAAAATAGGTTGACGTTTTTCCTTTAACCAGTTTTCTCAGGCAAAGCTTAGCAGAGAAGCCAAAAAGACTTCAAGTTCCACAGAAATTTAATGGAAATTAAATTCTCTGCCTCTGTCTCAGCTGAAACCCTATCCTGCGGTAGTATCTGGCATGTGACGGAGAAAATCCTGAAAAATAAATCAAGTGATCTCTACGCTGATAACGTTTTTAAAGATTATTCAGCCGTACGACTTAACCGAGGGCTTCATGTGGCTGCATCATGCTGCACTGTGGTTGCTCCGGTCCCCATGCTGTCTGAATGCGAGCACAGCCCCGTGGGGTTTTTAAGCCTCAAGCAAATAGCAGCGCTATATTTACACCCTCTAAAAGGGGCTGGTTTGTGGGGAGACCCAGCAATTACCAGCAAAACCCCCAAAACCCAAAAACTACCCTGATAAAAAGACAGTAGAAAACTTGATGAAAAAATATGAGTTGAGGCAAACACACGGGCTCGCTTAGGAGCAAAAGCCCAGAGGAGAGCTGGGGTGGGATCAGGACCCTTCCCGGCTCTCCTAGACCCTCTCCGGTTCGTATCCCACCCCATCTACACGAGTGGGACTGGGCAGCGCTAAACTGTATGAAAGAAGGAAGCGAATGAGTTAAAAACCACCAGCGTGGACTGCAAACCCTCGCTGGTACAGGCTGTCTCCCCAGGACTTCCTGCCGCTTGTCACTTAGAACTAGGGACGTCAGACTTTGTCACGCAAGAGAGAATCGCTATTAATGGGTTTCTTTCATCAGAACAACCTGAGCTTTTTAATTTCTGCAGCGGTTGGCTTCATTAAAAGCCCTTCCCCATCTACCCGCAGCTGTCACGGAGAGGAAACCAATGCCGTCAAGCGAACAATAGCTCATACCTTAGAGAAGAGGAAGGTGGTTTCTAGCTTAACCCAAGGACTGACTCAAAGCCTCCCGAAGGCAGTGGGCGGATTTTCAATCGACTTCAAACAGCTCCAGACCTCATCCCAAGAAATCTGTCTGAGAAGTCTTAATCACCCCGACCTGTGAATTTTTGGGGCATGAAACCTGCTGTTGGGTTGGAGATGTTGCACTGCGTTTCCAGCTGTGCTAGCACTGGCTTGCAGGTCAATATTTATGGAAACAACAGTCGTTAGTACTATAAAACGATGGCAGCTACTGACCTTAGGCACTTCTTGTCAACAGCGCAAGGGTTTTAACGCTGGATCGGGTTTCCGAATCAGTTAACTCCGATATTGAACATGACATGATGTAAACATTGACAGATCACCTACGATCCTGATGTAATAACAAGATCTGTATCAGCATATCAAACAAACAATCCCATTGAACACTTCTCAGCTGGAAGAGCCGATGTGAATTTGACACTTTAGGCCAGTAATTGGAAGCATACTGGAAGTTTGGGGTGTTTTCTTGGAATGCAGACAGCGAAACAGTGTGCGCCGCACTGGAGCTCAGGCCCTCAAAGCTATGATTTAAAGACGTGCTTTCTGCATTAAAATATTTCAAAGACTAAACAGACCCTGCTCTTCCTTCTAGGAGCGTGCAACCTGATGTGGCTTCCAAAGCTGGGACCTGGATGGGGTTTCCAGGCAGTCGGGGGGGTGTCCACAGTGTTCACCAAAAGCAGCCTATTTCCCCTGATTACTGAGATGCGGAATATAAAGTTGCTCAAAGGTAGAACGGGACTCCAGGAGCTTCATGGCTTGAGTGATAGCAAAATCTCAGAGCTGGCAGATTTGATTTAAAAAAACACCCTCTGGGGTGCCTGGGGGTCCCAGTCCCCTGATTCATCTGTGTTTGGATGCATATGGGGTTACGGTCGGGAGAGGCAAGGAGCTGCACAGCCTGCTCTCTGCCCTCGGCGGGTTTGGATTTGGGTGTCACGTTCATCCCCGTCCTGCACCGTAGCCCCATGCTACCAAAGGACGGGAGAGCAGATGGTGGGAAGTGGCTTGGCCCTCCCCAGGCGTCTTGCTGCGAAACATTGGCGGCAAGCTGGAGCAAAGGAAACGTGGAGCGTTTCAGCTCGGGGGGGGATGTTCATTAACACACACATTTGCAGATCATTTCCTTAGCTCCACTGCGGAGGAGACAAGAACCAGGAGACGGTAGTGTGGGCTGTGGCAGCAGCTCGAGCCAAGCCATCAGTGGCCGCAGAGGCCCCTACTTGTCCACCTTGAAAGCAAGGCTCCAAGCATCCCACCGGCAAGCTCCCACCATCCTTCACCCAAGGCTCTGCTCAAATATGAGCAGCCAAACTCTACGGCTTAGCCGAGAAGGAGCTCACCAGGAGCAGCCCGCGCAGCCATGCCACAAACAGCCCAGTGGCTTAGTCTCTACACGTCCATGAGAATGGACCACAAGAAAGCAATCAGCAGTGGATAAAACTCCGGCTCAATGTGCAAAACACCTTTCAAATCCCTCTTGTAGCCCTCAAAATAGGTACTTCAGAGAGACACGCCAATCCTCTACAGAGGGTTGAATTTTTTCCCAGTCTGAGCCTCGGCTAGACTATCAAGTCCCAGCATGTGCTCCAGAAACAAGCCACATGTGAAACGCCTGTGTTATGGGAACAGTGGGCCTGTCCCTTACAGCAGATGGTGGGGTGGTTTCATCTTTGCACACCTATAACCCAAGACGTGAACGTCGCTCCGGTTTTCCCTGGAAACCCACCTCCGTCTCGAGACTCGCCATGGGAAATTCCCAGCCTAGAAGAATCTGGTGGAGTCCCACAGCCAGCGAAAGAGGGAGGGCAGGACAGCGTGGAGACGGGAACCAGGCTGCCCGCAGTGCCGGCAGCTGGAAGGGACTCAATCATGACGTCTCCACGGAGGAGGACGGAGATCTCCACTGAGCTCCGGTGAGCAGCAGCAGCCAGCAAGTGCCAGCGCTACTTCAGCCCACTTCTAAAAGTTGAAGCCCAGAAGTTCACAGGAGGGAACAGGAGGAAAATGTTAGAAGGAACCGTCTCTTCTGCTGCCGAACAAAGTCAAGCACAGATAACTCATTATTCACATGTTTGAAGTTGGCCTGCTTACGCCATTTGGAAAGAGAATCAGTCACGGCGAGGCTTTGCTTTGGTTTCCTCTGGCTTTCGTGAGACACTACCGCTACTGTCTTCCTCCAGCTTGGAGAGAAAGGGGAGTGTGTCGCAATGCGCCTCGGCTCGCATGTCCTGGCAGAGGATTTACACCGACTTGAACAACGAAAGGAAAATAATATTTAAGGGGGTGGGGGAGAGAATTAAAAAAAAAAAAAAAAAAAAAGGCTGCTAATTTATAAAGCTTTTTTAGCTGGTGGTGGTCTGAGATGAATTGGCTGCCTCTAAAAGGATGAAAATAAATATCCCTCTTTTTGAAGGAAATAGGCTGGCTCCCGGCCAGCTGGCAGGCAACACAGAGATATGTTGCATTTACAGTAGGTTTTTTACTGTCTGAAGCTCCAGCAGCGGGAGAGATGTTCGTTCTAGGCAGCCTGGTATTGATTAGCTGGCTTTGCAAGCCCTTAATCCCCTCTCACTTCTGGGTTAGTCCGTTGGCTTTGCCTCTGCCTCTCTCCCTGCCCACCCTGCGACGGGAGGCCTTGCAAGCGGGGCAGCTTCTGATAAATCCTGTTGTGGCCTTTTATTACACTGGGAGACCCCAAAACTAAGCCCTCTGGAAGGAAAACAAAGCAGGGCGTTAATTCAGATATTTAAACAGAAATCTAGGCTAGCATTTCCAAAAGCTCCTGGGATGCGAGGGCCATGGCCCATGTTCAAATCACAAGGAACATCACACCCGAATTTCCATGCAACTTCGGCACAAATCCCTGAAGGACACGGGCTCCCCATTCCCAGGGTTTCAGCCTTTCTGGATTTGCAGAAGGATTTAAAGCACTTTACAGCGCAGGTAAAGCTGGGGGCGTTCTCAGCAGCAGACTGGGTCAAATCCATCAGGTTTAAGCATTTAGCCCACTCGTGCCTTGCTGAAAATCCCCGCAAGTGCTTTCCTGCATCTTCCCATCCTTAAAGACCTCTGAAAATCTGGCTCTGAGACTGCAGAGTGAATTAGGTGGTTTTTAAAAGTTTTGATTTGCAGATCTGAAAATTTCACCCCGTGTGTCACTAGCTATCAGATCGGTGCACATCCGTGGGAAATACAGCAGCTTTCGTAACAGGGTGCGAAACCCACCAGCCTCACTGACTTCTCTGCAGTTTCTCCCATTTCCAGGAAGGCAAAATTCATTTATGGGCTGTGACCCAGTTCTCATGGAATTAGGCAAAACCCCCTGATTCAAAGATTTCAAAGCTGGGTGCTTGGGGAGGAAGCAGACAGATCTCAAGCACATCCAGCTGGTATTGCCTCAGTCACATCTGAGATCAGATTTTTCAACTGCATATATTAGCTGTCGCTACGTAGATCAGTGGAGTGGTGCCAATTTACCGTGAGTTAATGCCTGCTATCTGACAACTTGAAATGGGACCTGCGTGGTACCAGTATAGCTGGTTTTTCCCAGTTAGCAACCTGTTCCATTAGGGCAAGCACATCAAATTCCTTTGGGTGACACTGGTTAAGGGTACTCTGCCTCGGATGGGGAGGACCATCTGCTGGGTTCAGACCTGTGCAAGGAATGTGCCGTGGTACGGCTAATGGATATGAGACGTACCTGACGCTGCGGGGCCACGCGGCAGCCGGCTGGGTATGGCAGCCTTTTGCCAGCCGGTCCGGTGCTCTCGGTAAGCCAACGCAACCCAGATCAGACCCAAAACTTTCCCAAGGTCTGAGGATGCTGAGCGCTGGGTTTCCCCTTTGCCCTAGGACAGAGCTGGAGCCGAGCCCTGACATTTGAATGTTAATATCCCCTGATCCCGGGATTGAGCTCCAAGCTCCGTCTCCAGAGACTGGCTGGTATGTCAGATAATTACAGCTCCTGCCGAGCTTTGCCAGCACACATAACGCAACCCTGTAAGCAAGAGCCCCAGAGCGACGCTACCTGCACGGCACCCTTAATCCTCTCTGCAACGCTGCTCCTCAAAGCCAAACAGGCAGAGCTGTGCACGGGCTATCGGCGGGCAGGGGGGCTGCGCCGGGCTCTGTGCCTGCCTGCTCCCGCATGTGGGTTTGGGATGTGCTCGGCTGGGAACCTCCATGCGGGGAGGCACAGCAGCACGGGGCTCGACCGCTCAGCGCCTTCCTGCTGCCGTCGTCCTCGGAGCGAAGGCTCGGAGGCTGAGACAGGCACCGGGGCTGCTCTCCGCTTGCTGGGTCCCTCTTCTTTCCTCCCCTCTCTCCCCTCCTCCCACTACAGCGCATAGATTCACTGGAAAGAGTAAGATAAAATAATGCAAAATCATGTCTAAGCACCTTCCGCTGCAGGATATGATTTATCTCTGGCTGATTGCAGAACAGGTGACTGGTCTCCGGCAGCGGAAGAGAAGGGTCTTAGGAACTAAATTTCATCTCACTCTGAGTCAAATCCTCTTCCTCCCTCCGCCACATCATTAAAGTGATTGGTTGCGCTGATAAGCCCTTTCGAGAGGGAGAAACGAGATGTGTCCTGCCCTGACATCTGATGTGATCTTGTGGTTTTGTTTGATAGTTCTGGTCCTTTAGCTGTTGTCTTCCCTGAAATGAAACTTGCCTTTTAGCATTGACTTTTTTTTTTCCCCCCCCTCTTTCCAATCCGTGAGCCTTCGCACTGTCCTCCTGAGCTCACCGATCCTGCCCGAGGGAAGCGGGGCCGCGTTGCATTAACAACCCTGCAACGTGCAGCCCCAGCTACAGCTCAATAAACCCTCACCGACGACAACCTCCACATACGTGCGGTGCTCCCACATCGCCTCCTGCCCAGCAGGTTATTAGATCCGCCTTACAAATGGGTAAACTGGGGCACAGGGCAAAACGCTGCCCCTTTGTGAAAGAGCGAAGCTCACCGACATCCTTGCTGCAATGCTCCCAAATACTCCTTTTTAGCGCCGACAAGTCCCGTCGCCCGCATCCCAGCCCAGCCCGCTCGTCCCTTTGCACAGCTCCCCTCGGGCCGCGCCACCGGACCCCGCAAGAATTTCGTTTGCTATTTATTTGTACAGCACCTGGCACAACTCGCCCCGGCGCATGGCATCAAAACACCGCCGACATCCTTCTGCCAGAAGCCTTCAATTAAACTGAATTCTCCAAACATCCCCCATCCACCAGAGGATCCTTTTGCTCCAGTTTAATCTTCTCCAAACGCACTATCGATGCCCGCTTCTCCAGCTCTGATTTATTTTCAGAGCAGGAGCAGGTATGCCTCTTCCACCCCAGCTGAGAATCGTGCCCTGGGGTTTTCCCGAAGTTTTCAAAAGCAGGAGGTGTTGCAACCAATTTCAACAAAGATTTCTTTGTACAATGCGAGCAAAAATAAATTCCCTATCCTGACTCCCAATACTGCTTCGTTTAGAAAATATTGGTCATTTTTAAGTAAAATGATTTTGAAGTCATTATGCGCCAGGCAATTATAAAAGGAGAAGTGGAATTTACTGTATGTAGCAAATAAAATAATTAGAGGAGTGAATTTACTGGAGCCCATATAATTTTGGTTGCTCTATTAATACTTCTTTTGAGGCTGGGATTACAGCCTCGAGCACCAAAGACACAGGCGATGCAAACCCATTGCTCAGAGCACGGTTGGGCAACCTTTGTCCCCGCTCTGCTCTCCTCGGGGAACGCTCTGCAAGCCCCCGGCACCCGGGCATCCCCCAGGGCATCCCCGTGCCCTGCCGAGGGGCAAGCGGGTCCCACGTGGGGCTGGGGATCTCGCACAGCCCGACCCACAGAAACCCAGTGCCGGGCTGCTTTTCTCCCCGAGGGATTTTTATCCAGCTCTGCCAGAGCTGAGCCCGGACTCCCCCTCGCCTTGTCTTTGCAGGATTGGACCCCGAAGGGGTTAACTGGATAGCAGTGCCTATAAGAAATTAGAGGAGGAGGTAGTTTAACATAATTGCTTGCGATGCATGTATCAACAGCGGTCCCAAACTGCCTCTGCAAGAAAACAATGCCCTGGACGGTCTCGGCAGATACCAAAGGGTGCAAATTTCCCCTCTGGGATCAAAACACATTAGCGATGGGAATACAAACAGAGAAACCCTCCTTCGCAGCAAGTACCGATTTGCAAGGGCTCCTGCATGAACTCGGGAGCCCGGAGCCGGCGTCTCCTCATCCCTCCCCACCCCAGGGGCCGGCTGCTGCCCCACCGCCCGCGGGCCTCCTCCGTGCTCCGAGAGATGTGGGTTCAACCCCGTCCTTTGCCTCCCGCCCAGCCACTCGCTGCGAAGGCCCCGGTTAATGGGGCGATAGGGAGATTTTGAAGGGATCTGGGAGATTGAGGGCGAGAGCGGGCGGTGCGTTGTGCCCCACTCGAGCTGCCCGGTGGGGTGTGCAGTGATGGCACCGATGCCATGCCATCCTCCCAGCGCCTCGTCCCGGCCGGTGTTTGCTTTTCATTTGTCTCCATCCAAAGAGCAAACGGGACAGGGAAGGGCGGGATGGAGCTGGAGGGTCTCCATGCGGGAGGCACGGGGTGGTCTGGGCTCTCGGGCACCATCCATGCAAGTGCCCCATCCCAGGCACCAACAACCCCGACAGCAGCCGATGAACGGCAGAGAAAACACCAGTAAAACTAAAAGATTAAAATACCTTGCATTCCCACCGGGATCTCCTGTGCCTGCCTTGTCTCAGGACACCCCAAAAAGCCTACACCCCATCCAAAGCCCTTTCGCTCCTCCAGGTAGGTCCCTCCGTGGGGCTGGATCAGCTCAGGGAGAAGCAGAGACCCGCCAGCTCTGCACAGGCTCTGTCCTCCAAAACTGGAGGCTGGAGCACGGCCGGGATCAGCCTGATGTCCCCGGGCAGCGTCATCCCCCCCTGTGCCCAAGGGCCACGGCAGGGAGCCCCGCGGCGGGTCCCCTGCCAGCGAGAGCGATGCCAAAGCTCCCGGGCGGCCGTACGGCGCCCACAGGGTTTCTTTGAACGTTCATCTCAAACGGCTGCAGCGCATCCAGAGCAGAGAGTGAATAGGGAAGCGAGAAAGTGTCGGTCAGGATTTCCTCTTCTTCCTCCCCAGGGAAGGGGACAGGTCTCAAGAAGTGGGAAATCAACGTATTCTAAGCACCACGTTTTAAATTAGACCAGATTATGGCAATTTTACGCTGACAAATAACTGTCCCGGAAGTGGTGAGGTCATTTATTTATTTAAATGATCTTGTCGGTTTGATTGATTTAGTTGTCTTTTTTTTTTTTTTTTTTTTTTTTTTTTTCCTTATTTTTCCTTTTTCTTCACCATTCCCCCCCTCCCAATTCCCAGACAAACTGGGAACCGTCTGTATATTTATATCTAGCTAAGGACAAGCAGGGGAATAAAACAAAAGACCCTAATAATACCCAAAACTATCACCCCACAGGAGCACTTCAGCAACGAGCCTGCTTTTAATTATGGAAAACATCTCAAGCTGAAGTTTTGCGCATCCCCACGAGGAAGCCTTTTTGCCAAGATAAAGATCTGAAATCGTACAATACTGGCACCACGCAGCCCCCGTCCTGGGTCTCCATTCGAGCTTCTGAGAAGCACAAGACCCTGTCATAATTTATTATCTCTTCTCCAAGCGCTTGCCAAACCCCTATCAAATCTCCGAGGGTAAAAGGCGCAGCAAACACCGCCCTGGGCACGCTGCAGACCGCGGGGTCCCAAAATTGCCCGTCGGAATATGGCAATAGGGGATGATTTTGCCCTTGCTCCTCTTTGGCTCCCATCCCGTAACCCGGTCCAGCTGCCCCTCTTCCTCATCCTCAGCTATTTTAGGCTGTCCCTCACTGACCCGCACCCATGCGTGCCACTCGGTGGATCCCGATTTCCCCGTGTCCCAGGAGTGGGAGAGCTACAGATTTTATTTCACCACCCAGATCCATGGAGCTGGCATCCCAGAGGGCCACGATGCATCGCCCCAAGCCTCCCCGCAGCATCGCCCCAAGCCTCCCCGCAGCACACCCGAGCCCCGCAGAGCTCTTCCAGGTCCCCGTCTCCTCTCAAAGTTGCTTCGAATCACGACAGAACCATGAGACAACATTTTTCCCCCCTGTGTGGAGGAAGCACGGTGTGGATTGACACAAATCCCCCCCCCAGCACAGGTCCCCATGACAGAGCATCCCGAGACGGGCCGGCCAAAATGCCCACCGGGCTGGGGGGCAAACAACAGCTTTGCCGGGGGGTTCCCGGCATCGGCCCCACTCCCTGAGCGCGGCTCTGCCTTTCCCAAAAGTGCCGGCACTTTCCCTGCCGTGAAGCGCAGTGGCCGGCGGGGCTGGAATGCGATGGGTGAATTTAGGGACCATTTGAGTTAATTGTGCGACCCCCACGCAGCCACTTTTCTCCAAGGTAACGGGAACATTTCTGCTTCGTCTTTCTCTCTTTTTCCCCCAAAATGGTGCAAGGGAAGCCCTAAAGAGATGCTCTGTTACAAGCAATTTACCAAGGAGTCAGAAATCTCGCCAGAAACCATCAATGCTTTTAAAGACATTACAACCCAAAAGTTAGCACGGAAATAACCAACTCTGCAATGCATCAAACACATCATTTTGTACTTTTGATGGCATTTAAGCCACGAAGACATGAAAATATGATACTGCTAAAGGCACCAAGTTTGCACAGGGCTGTTGTACCCCAGGAAAAACAAACGGAGGCTGGACGGTCGCGCCGCGGGGAAGCTCCCACCGCTGAAACCCCCCAAATCCGAGCCCTGCTGCCAGCGAGCGCGGAGGGGCTGACTCAGCTCTTCGGCCTCACCCAGCCACGGCACGGCCTCGGCTCTGGGCAAGCTGCCTTCGCCTTCAAATAAACACATCCCTGCTGCGCTCGGGGGCTGCGGGGGAGCGGAGCCGGTTTGGGGGTCGAGCCCGGTGCCGAGCAAAGAGGGCGGCGGGGAGGGACGGACTCCACGCACGCGACCATGTGAATTAAAGCACTGAAGCTTCCCAACGCAGCCCATGGGGAATGCAAATCCCGGGTGCTCGGCCTCCCACCCTGCCCCGTCCAAAACCTGCGGGTCAAATCGGGCAGGATGGGAGGCTGGAATTGGGACAGCGCCGTCTTATGGGGGATGCCTAGTGATTTCTAGTTGTTAGCGTCATATCGGGGCTGCTCCAGAGCTTATTCTGATTAACGGGGTGGAATATTGCACCTCTTTTCCCTTCCCTGAGTACAACAGGTTTCAGTTTTGCTATTTCTGGCAGTAAATCTCAGGCTCATCTGCAGCCACGAGGGATGGGGAAAGCAGAGGGGGGATCGCTTGCCTTGCTAGCACGGTCCTGCACGTCCTTTTTCTCTCTAGCCTCAAACTGGAGCATCCACTAGGAATAAAAGGAAAAAAAACAAATCCACCGCATAGACTCCTCTGAAGTCAAGAAAAATGGGTTGAGATGCAACTTAAATTTAAAAAAAAAAAAGAAGAAGAAAAAAAAAAGAAAGGCTTTTTCAGGGTGGTTTGTGGACACGCCGGGGTTCGGGGCCAGCGAGGCGCTGGGCGTGGGATGAGAACCGAGATGGAGGCAGCGAGATACGGGGGTGTGGGCACCGGTGCCGAGGTGTGTCCAGGCTGGCAGGTCCGAGACAGGACGGGGTGGTTCAGGGCACTGCTTTTATCAGCGCAGCTTCGAGATGGATAGCGAAGCCACAGCGAGGTGTGTGTCATCCCCAGTAAGTGCTGATACAACCTTTTCTCCTCCCCGGCCGCCACCTGGGCGGCACAAACGCTTGCTGGAAGAAATGCCCTTACAGCGGGGCTGGGGGCACCCGGGGCCGGGGGCACCCTCCTCCCGGGGGCACCCCAGCCTTAACAGTGGCAAAGCCCTCTTCAGGCTGGACTTACAGGCAGGATTTCCCCCTTTACAGTCAATCTTTCTCCCAGTTTTTTTGCTTTTTTGCCCCATACTTGAAGCCCCCCCAACGCATAGGGTGCTCAAAGGCAGGCAGCACCCACGCCGCAGCCTTCCACCCACCGACCGCCGGCACCCCAGGGACACGGATGCCACTAACACCTTGCACAGGCGTGGACAAGGGGGTTTCCACCCTCTGCAGATCCCAAACTCTTCAATCCCCATCCAAGAGCGTGGGGCTGGGCTGCAGCTCAGGCTGACGCGCGCGGGGGGCAGGCGGGGAGGGAAACCCTCACCCAGCTGAGGCTCTCGAAAATACGAAAGCAAGAAGCGGCGGTTCTTGGAAACGACTCAGAGCCGTGGGAGGTGAGAAGCCTTTCCACCCACCAGCTACGTGCCGCGCAAGGGGGGAGCGGGTGCTTGCAGCAAGCTGGAGCGGCGGCCGCTGGGCTGTGTCCTCCGGGGCGGCCCTGCTCCCGGCATGGCCCCATTGCTCCCTCCCCAGGGGCGTGGCGGGGGGGAAGAAGCCTTTTGGGGAGGAAAAGTGGCCACAGAGGGGATTTGTGCCTGTGCAGGATGGGGCCCAGCTAGAAAAACCCTGCAGGGACAACATGGTGGGAGAGAGAGGCTATGAAATGCTCTTGCCTGGCCGGGGGGAGCCCATCCACAAGCCCCTTCCTCCTCCTCCCGGTCCAAGCCAGCGGACGCTGCAGGATGGGGACCCGCTCCTGGCTCTTACTGTGGTCACACCCAGCGGGGACACGACCGAAAGCACCGAACCAGCCGCACACACCCAAAACGAGCAG
This sequence comes from Balaeniceps rex, assembly GCA_013401315.1. NCBI lineage: Eukaryota > Metazoa > Chordata > Aves > Pelecaniformes > Balaenicipitidae > Balaeniceps > Balaeniceps rex. The sequence continues at coordinate 69,366 of VYZW01044126.1, forward strand.
GCCGGGAGACACCAACCACCATCGCCAGCACCTCCGCAACCACTCGCACACCGCTGCAGCCGAGTGGGCAACGAGGGGGGGACACGGGGACCCTACTGCCCCTCGCTCTCCAGGTGTGGAAACCCAAGCTACAACCCTCCCTTCCTCACCCTCCATTTCATCATTCACAGAATCATTTAGGTTGGAAAAAGACCTTTAAGACCGAGTCCAACCGTAATTCAGCCCAGGACGGGAGAAAATTAAACTGCAGCGTAAGAGCAGGGAGGGCTGCAGCCCCCAGGGCTCCGGCACCCCGCTGCCTCCTCCGCTCGCCTTCTTTGCTGGGCTGGGGGGGGGAAGAAAAAACCGCTCCGTCCACCCAAACTTACGCAGCATTAAACCTCAGAAAGCAACTTTACACTCGAAGCAGTCCAAGCCCTCGCCGCGTGAGCAGAGAGGGCTCTGCACGTCCCAGCGCGGCTGCCTGGCACCCCTGCCCACCTCCCCGGCACCGGCACACGGGGCTCTGCACGCTCACAGCCAGAGGGTTGATTTTTAACCCAGGCAAGCACGGCTGGGTATAGACGTGCTTCCCCACATGGGTTATGGTGGGTGACCACGTCCTCTTGGGCTCCCTTTCCTCCGCGACACGGTGGCCAGGACGGCAGGGATGGGGTGGAAATCAGAAACAGGGGGGTTAAGGGCAAAGGAGATTTAGAAAGCGGTGAGAGAGGTGAAGGAAGACTGAATGGCAGCAAGGAGAAAAAGTCAAAGAAAAAAGGCATTTAAAGGAAGAAAAAAAGAAAAAGCCTTTGCAGGAGAGTTCCCAGGAGATGGGCAGAAAGGGGCTGGTGCTGCGAGGGGAAGCTGGGTGCAGGAGGACAAAAGTGACAGCAGAGAGGAGGTGGCAGCGGAGGGAAGGGAAGGGCAGGGTGAGGGAAGGCAGCCAGCAGGTGGGTGTGATGGGGGAGGCCCTGGAGATGCTCCCATTTACCCAGGAACAGACTAAACATCCCTGTTTAGCTTCCAGCTATTCATTTTTCTACGTTCTGCCTCTTGTGGATTATTTTGCAAGCAGCTGTGGATGTGAGAGGGCTTTGCAGCAGGGCTGCAGCTCGGCCGAGTCGGGCTCTTGCTAAATAAAGAGCTGCAGAGAAGAGGGGGCAAAAAAAAAAAAAAAAAGAAGGAAATTCCACAGGAAGTTCAAATATTTTATTACTTCCTGTTTGTACAAAGTATGTCAACACTTGGCACCCGCTGCGCCATTTGTTTAGAGCTAAGGTGTCAACTTGAAAAAATGTCCTTTTTTTTTTTTTCCTCCAGATCTAACCCAGAAGGAGCCTGAGCACAAGAAAATAAAAAAAATATCGCAGAGCGCGCAGGGCACTGGGAGGGAGCCTGCGTGGTGGCTTGCAGGGGATGCTCGGGGACCGTGGCAGAGCAGCCGAGACGGCGGCGGGGCCAAAGCCACCGCCGTTATCAGCCGCACACACGCCCTGGCTCCTCGCTCGGCCGTGGGTCCTTCAAGCGAGGACGCTTGGGTGTCTTCAACCCTGTGGTCCAGCTCTCCGGGACCCCCATGAGGCTTCATCCCCCGGCCCTGCGAGGGGCTCCGGCTGTCACCAGCTTCCCTGCGATTTCTCGCCCAACTCGACTCAATTTCAAACTCCTCAGAAGTTTTTCTGGGCGCAGCAAGTTAAAAGACTTGCTCAAGGGCTGAGATGAAGCGATGGGACAGGGGTGGAAGATGAATGGGATGCTCAGAGGTGGGGCGTGGAGCCCAGCCGCGTTTCTGACCCAAAAACCCCACGAGAACGTTTGCTGGAGGAATTTTGCCGCATCTGAGCGGATGATGCCCACGGGCTTTCCCAGGATTCCAAGACAAATGGCCAATTCTTTCCACATTAAGGGTGCTTTTCTGCCCGCTCACACCAGCCCCTCCCCAGCCCCACATCCAGCTCCAGCCCCGGCCACCGCTCGTCCTGCACGACGGCAGCCAGCGCACACCGTGCCCCGCTCATTCGCAACGCTGCGGCCAAGAAAAAACCCGTATGTGTTTATGCACACCCATATATACGCACACATATGTATTTTTATGTATAGATGTAAAAAAGTACATATTTTATATATACACACACAAAAATTGCAATTCCCGCTGGCAGCTCTCACCTCCCAAAGCCAAGCCGGGGAGGGCAGCGCAAGCCATCGTGTTTGGCCAAAGATGGTTTTACCGGGGCTCTACCGGGGCTCTACCGGCTGCGCTTGCCGCTGGCGAGCCCGGCGGGTGCCAGCGCACCGAGGGGTGCTACGCCGGAGAGCCACCCAGTGGCAGGTTAACCGGGAAAACCACGCTGGGTTTCCACGAGTGAGCTGGGATCATTTTGCAGCCGGTTATTTCCATGCCGAGGGATTCTGCAGAGGACTGCAGGGAGGGAAGGGCAAAGGGCGTTATTTAATCATGCTTTTTAATTTCAGGTTCATTAGAAAATGCAAACCAAAGTGTGGCAAAGAAAAGGGGTTTTTTAAAATTTTTTTCTTCCAGTGCAAGACTAGATTTTCCTCAATCCTGAATTTAAGTCCCAGGGTCAAACTGGGAGTCAAAATATGACCTTTACTGCCAACAAATCTGCGATCGCCTCAAACCCCCCACCCCAAAAAACAACCAAAAAACCAAAAAGACCAAGCCCAAACCCAACTTGGGTCTAAACTCCTTAGATCAGCAATTTATGGGCCGTGAGGGTGCAGGGATGGGGGAGAGATAGACCTTTGGGGTCCACACAAGGCAAGGGCACAAGCAGCAAATAACCCCCCCCAGCTCTCCTTAAGGAGCCCACACCTCCAGCACAAACAGCTCGAGGTCCACAAATCAGGAAAAAAACCCCACAAACCAGAAAACTGCTGACCTTGCAGCCCGGGCCGGCGTCCCAGGGAGGGCATCCCTCGGGCACGCCAAGCCAGAGCCAGGGCAAGCCGCTCCATCCTCCGGTTTTGCCTAATTATGCCAAACGAAAGCACAGCCCCAACCCAAACAGCGCAGGGCCAACGTGCCCACGGCTCAGCCCCCCGGCTCCCTGCCCGGCTACGAAGCCTTCACCTCCGTATCAGAAAGTTTAAATTAAAGATCGGGAGCGATCGGCCGGGATGATGAAATTCAGGAGGAGCGGGTATGATTCAGCGGGGGTTTGGCGAGCGCTGGCTATCGGTGAAGTCAGAGCAAACCAAACGCTAAGAGTAGCAACTATCTCGCCTTGTATTATTATTTATGTATTCCTGATTATTATTATTATTAGAAAGGCGATGCGATGCAGCCGATAAAGGGCTGAGCCAGGAGTCAGGAGACCTGGTTTCTATTCCTGACCTGGAAGAGTTGTGAAATTCCCTGCCCAACCCCTGCCTGCTTTCCCCTCCCAGCCCGGGGCTGAGCCCGTTCCCGGTGTCTGCAGCACCCACCACGACCCACGTTTGCTTGCCGCCGCTGCCCCACAGCAGGGACCTGCCTTGTGTTTCTGGCTTAAAAAAAAAAAAAAAAAAACAACAACAACAGCGTTGCATCGCCTGGATGCTGCCTTTGCAAATCCAGCCCGGCAGCTCGACAGGCTCCCGTAAAGCCTCTCGCGCTCCAAAATAAAAATCAAGGGGGAAGAAAATCCAACAAACCCCGATGTAAATAAAACCCCCTCGCCGAGGTGACAGCCTCCGCCTGGCCTGACATCAAGGGGCACCGATGGCCCAACGACAGCATCAACAGAAAATATTTTCTAAAGCGTATTTAGAAGGATCAAACCATTTCCCTTCAATTTGGGCACTGACAGCTTTACACGCGAAGGGAACAAACTCTGCCTTATAGTCCCTGCCGTGGTGCTGAGCGAGCAGGAAGGCGAAGCCGGAGCAACAAGCCGGTGACGGAGGCCCCAGGGACGAGGTCCCAACGCACAGGGGATCCCACAGAGCAAATTAATACTCATGGCAGAAGGAAACTCCTCCAGCCGACGGCACCGGAGCATTTCCCCGCATTCCTCGGATCACGGGAGATGCCACGGTGAGCTCAAACCAGCCCGACGCCGAAAACCAACCCGGCGAGGGCGATCCGCAGCCGCCTTTGCAAAGAGCCACCCTCAACAAAGAGGCACCGTCCCGCATCCAGGAGAGCCTGCTCCATCAAAACAGAAAGACATTTCTGCGGTTGAATCGGCGCTTTGGTTTTCTCAAGCAACGCAGCCCCCGGCCGTGGGCGCTGCCAGCCCGGAGCCTTTGACAACCCGAAAGCGAAACCACCGCTAACCAAAAGGGGAAGGCGCTCTCCGAGCTCTCCTGGGCCCATGCGGACAGACAGGCAAATACAAGCATGGTAAGGAGGAAACCTGCAAACATTTTTAGTTTAATAATCAGCAAGTCAGCCTCCGAAGCCAGGCGCAGCATCTCTGGCTTTGTAACCCCCCCAGAAACGCCCTGCGCGCCACCACATTTGAGTCCTTCGTATTTTTGCCGTCGGAGCCCGAAGTGTTTTCCCTACATCCCAACCACCACAAGGACTGGAGCTATAAAAGCATCCCTCCGCGGTGGGATACGGAGCGCGGCGAGGGCAAGCAGCAGGCAGGGACGCACGCCGCGCTCCCCTGCGCGGAGAAAATAAAAGCAGCCGAGCCGTGCCCGCCGCAGCGCACGCTCTCGGGGCTCCTCGGCCACGCCAACGCCATCTCGCCTGCTCTGCGTGCCGCAAACGGTGCCTGCCCCGGCGGGCTTCGCCCGGCCGCAGAGGCGTCCTGCATCCTTCAGCCACGGAGAGCTCGGCCCCCGCATCCCCCCGCGCTTCCCAGGGGCTGCCAAATAAAACACATCACTTACTGCGCGGCTCCCGGGGTCCGTCCACAGTCACTTTAATGGCTCGGTGATAGGTAGCGACTTGGGTGGGGTTGGTGAACACGGTGATCGTCAGGGTAAAGCTTTTTCCTAAGGAGGGTGGGGGGAAAAAAACAAAAAAACCAAGAGAAATTAGGATATTCACAGGGGTTCAGCTCTTGTGGGAGCAAAAGGCTCCTGCTGGAGCAAGCTCAGACACAAATATCCACATGCACCGACCTCCAACACACACATCATTTAATTTTATGAGACATTATTGCCGAGACACAAAGCTCGGCCGGCTCCCGCTGGGGTTCAGCTGGCTGCAGCAGAGAGAGGCTTGGACCCGGTTCAGAGCGGGAGCCAGGACCTTCCTGGATGGAAAAGTCACTTGTCCCCCCCTCCCCTGCTCTGTCCCCATATCGACCCCTCCACCCACAGCAGCTTCCTGGTGCCTTCCCGCTCGGATGCTTCCCCTTTTCCCATGGGAGTCCAGCCCTAAAACACGGCGCTGGACGCGGGACCCCCTCTGCGAGGGATGGATTTGGGTCCTGGCGCCCATGGGATGCTCCTGCGGGAGCAAGCTGGTGAGGTGGCATCACTCTACAGGCGATGGGTGCCGGCGTTCGTGGGGGAAACCTGGTGGCTTTGGCCCCACGGAGGCACCCACGCGGGGGCGTTTGGAGGGGAGCTGCGCCAGGCTCTCCCGTGTGGGCACCCACGGCCCACGTACGGGGGCCAGGGCCAGAAATTGGGAACTGCAAAATGGGAAGTGAAGCCTGCCAGCTTTGGCCACCAGAAGTGGCCACCAGACAGGCGGCCCCACCGGCTATGGGAGCTGTCCCCCTCTCCCAGCCCTGGCCAGAGAGCAGGAACCCGCTGCTGGGAAAGAGTTCACATCCCATCATGGGGGCTTTCAGGGATGCTTTTGAAGCACCGAGCTTGTCACCTTTTTAAAAAAAAAAAGAAGGAGTAAAGCAGTGAAAAGCTCTTGGGAGCCCAATTTTGCAAGAACACAGCAGTGATCCCTTGCCCCAGCAGAACAGGTTTCCACCCGCAGCCCCCAAAAACGCTTTTGGCATCATGGAAGGTGTTACCACACCTGCACCCTGGTACCACCCCGCTCTCCTCCCCCAGCTCCCACCCTGACCCCAAACCCGTTCACCTCCTGCAGCCTCAGCATCCTCATCCCAGACCCGCTGCCCTCTCCCTGCCCAATCTCAGCTGCCATCGCCCACTCGATGCCCGGCTGGTGGGGAGGCTGCGGGAGAGCAGAGGCCGTTCCCGCAGAGCCCGGTGCTGTGGGATCTCCCGCAGCCTCCCCGGATTCAGAACTCCCATGGGTAAAGGAGGGAGGCTGGGCACGCAAGGGAGCAAACCGCTCTAACCAACCCCCTGAGAGCATCACCGTGGGATTTTAAAGGTATTGAGTATTTCTGAGGCATAAACCCCAGCAGGAATCAGGCTGGAAGTGCCCGTGCAATAGCCCTTAGCTCCTCCAGCCTTTATTTCACAAATAAATGCAGTAAGAAACCACCCCCTTCCCCTTCTCCCCCAAAGGGATCAGGGGTTTTCAGATCCCGACCATCATATATCTACAGGGTTGGATCTGAGAATATCCGTAGCAAACCAAAACAGTATTTATACAGCTAGAAGGAAAAAAGAATAAATGGAAAAATGAAATTATCTCCTCCGGAGAACATCCTGCAATTACCCCAGGTGGGAGAGTTTCTCTACAGGAACGTTGGGGGGGCCGGGGGGGGACACTGGCTTTAAAGCAGACAGCAAGCATCGATCCGTGCCCTACCTCAGCTTTCAAACCAGGACCTAAACACTGCACAAACCTTCAGCTCTTTTTCTCCACAAAAAGGATTTTTTTTTTTTTTTTTTAACCTTCCCAAATACAATTTTAATCCTCGGGGAAACGGTCACGCTGACAACCTGCACGCGAGAGCCGTGCTGCCGCAGCCTGCAAAGCATGAAGGCTCCCGGGCACCCGCGCGGCCACGTAAAAAACAACCGATGCCGAGTATTTGCTGGCAAAACGTTTGCAGAACCGGAGCGCAGGGATGAGGATTATTAGGAGCAATTATTTAGAAAATTCCACGGGAGGAGAGGCAAGGGGAGGGAGCCCCTTGGTTTGCACGCGAGGGAGCAGGCAGCGTGCAGGCAAGTCCGGCTTGAGAGACGCAGAACCCTCCTGCACGCCCAAGGAGCTGAGCCCAGCAGCTCCATGCCCGGCTCTCCTGCTTACTGCTGCATCTGGGGTTTTTTTAATTTTATTTTATTTTTATTTTTTTATTCTCCATGTGAAATAACCTCCCTGCATCTCAGTGCCCCCCCCTGCTCGCTGCAGACACGAACACCTCTCCAGGGAGGACGGCCGCAGCGCGGAGCCGGCCGGGCCATTTTTGCGTCTCTTAACAGCTCTCAAAAATCCTCCCATGAATCGAAAATGACAATTATTACTCAGCATCATTTTTACTCATTTCCCGCCTTCTCATGAAGCCAGGCTGGGGTTACTCTTTCCCACTGTGCCCCGGCCCCAGCCGTGGTTCACCCGCTGTGCATGGGGCTGGATCCCAGCTCCTGGGTGGGTTTGGGAGCACCCACAGCTCCGTGGGATGCTCCGGGGGGATATTCTGGCCGGGAGAGCAGGGCTGGGGTGCAGCGGGCATCGCAGCACCCCGCTGGCCTTGGCTTTCATTTTTTACAGCGCAATCCGAGCAGAAAAAGGTTGGGGGTTGGTGTGTTGTGGTTTTTTTTTTTTTTTTTTTTTTTTTTTTTTTAAAGCAAAGCATAAAGGGGAAACTGGTCCTTCTCCCCTCCCTTTGGAGATGGTAATTTGGGGAGGGGGGGGGTAAGGACCTGCTCTTCCCAGTTCGCAGTGCCGGGGAATGATCCCAGACACGTTAATACTAAAAATACCCAATTCTGAACCATTTCAAGTCATGTTTTCAAAACGACAGCCTCGCTGCTTTTGATTTTACAGGGCTCCTGCAGCTCAGGCACGCGTCCGGGCTGTCCACGGAGGCAGGCTGTGCGCATTTACAGACGCACGCATCCACACACCGGATTTACACAAACATTTATACACACACACAGAGCTCTGCTCCACCAAACTATTTCATAGCAGATCCAGATTTCTGCCAGAATAAACGAAACCAGCACCGGGCTGACAGAGATTAAGCCGAACAAGGGAAGGCAAGTGTGACACACAGAATAAAAATTCGATGGAAACGATTTTTCACACTACATAGGTCTGAAAGAGCCCCTTGCTGGGAAAGCACGGCCGTACACGGGGAACTAAGCGCACGCTTCACACCGCGAGAAAACCCCACCGTGCCGCCTTCACGCCAGCCCCAGGGAACCCCGACGGGGTTATTTCTCTGCAAATATTACAAAGCCTCATCGCACAAGAATATATTAAAAGAAAAAAATAAAAAAACCCAGCACTTGAGTTAAGCTCCTCGCTCCGAAGCCTGTTAGAGGCAGCAGAGGTGTTTCCACTGCTGTAATGAGTATTTGCCAGGACTCTGCCCGAGGAAGGAGACGATTCACCCAAGTGCTTTCTGAGACTGTAAACTACTGTTAATTCGGAGGTTAGGACTGCAGAGGAGGAAAGTTAATAATGAATTCAAGAGTCAAGCTGAGATTGGGTTGCATTCAGTTTGGAAATTTGTGTAAGGAGGATTAAAAAAAAAAAGACAACAAACAGAAAGAAAAGAGCCTAAGAGAATAATTGATTACAGAAATGAAAGCTTAATTCATAAAAGAAAAGCATTTTCCATCCATCAACCTGCAACCAGTTAAGTGGAGAGTTTTAAAGAAACTGCAACATGGAGAAGGAGCCAACAGGAAAAAGGAAATGTATGAAAGAATGTAAACTATTCAAGTTTCATAAAGAGGAACAAGTAAACAGTTATTACATGCAAATAATTCCTAACATCACTGCTTTTAATTAATGCGGAGAAGTCAAAATATATCTGACATTGTGTGTATATATTCGAAGCCTTTGAGAAAATGCTGCCATATGGCCATTAAAATATTGTATTCTTATTTTTGTTTAGGCGAACGATTCAGTGCTTCGATCCGCAGCGTTTATTGGTGATGAAATGCTGAAATTCTGTTTGTGCTCTTTGAAATTCAGGTACAATGCGGCTGCGAGGGATGGGGCTGAAGGGCAGGCAGGGCTCTGCTCCTGCCCCCGCTGGCGCTCAGGGTTTCAGGGGATTTATTTCGCTCTCCTCGGCTGGCACAGCCCGATTTCCTCGACGATTTGTTTTGAAAAAGCCAGCAGCGTGATCCGTTTAGGGCTAAATGACAGAGCCAACCTCTACGGCCAGAAACTACAATTTCTGCCCCGCTTATTCCATGCGACGAGCGTGGAGAAAATGAGCGAACCTTCCCCAAAAAAGCACCCACAGCTCTGCCCTGCGCCCGCATCTCCGGATTGAAACGAGCCCTCCTGCACCCCTGCCCGCTGCACTCCCTTCGTGCCGAGCACCGGATTGTTAGTTTTACTTTAAACACTTGATTTTTCACCATTTAAAAAAAAAAACCAAAAACCACCAAACAAAAACGAGCTACCAGGTGGGCTGCTGCCCCTGAGCACATTCACCTGCGGAGGGGACGCACCGAGCACACCCCGCTGCCTGCGCTTACCTCGCCGGTGGGAGAAATTGGGGAGAATTTGGGCCCCTGCACCCGCGAGGGGCTGCCTTACCCCGCCGCGGAGGTTGTACAACGAGGTTTTTGGGAGGGGTTTGGTGTTTTGTGGGGGGGGTTTTTTGTTGTGTTTTTTTTTTTTTTTTTTTTTTTTTCCCCCGGCACCGCCCGTACCGGACACTTCTGCAGAGGAGAACCCCCGGGACGAGAGGGGCAGAGCCGCCGGCGGGGCCACTCCCGCATCCTTCCCGCATCCCTCGGGAACCGCTTCGGGGCTGGGGGATTCCTCCCTACACCACAAGCCCAGGCCGCAGCAACCAAACCACCGGCCCGCGAGAAATACACCGTTAAAAATAAAATAAAAATAACCTTTTTTTTTTTTTCTTCCTCCCTCTCTCAAGAAAAAAAATAAATAAAGCGAAATAAAAAGGCCAACCATTTCCTGGCCGGTACCTACCCCTGCCGCTTCTCCCAACAAATCTGAGGTCGTTAAATCTTGCTACTTGGTTTTTCATCACGGCGGAGGCGTTGCGGAGCTCTGCCGAGTAGTTTTCGTCGTTCCCTGCCATCACCGTGACCACCGTCCCATCGGGCACATCTCCGAGGGCTACGACCTAGGGCAGGACGAGAGGATTTTAGGCGAAAATTAACTGCGGTCGGAGCTAACCTGCCCTATGGTTTCCCTCCCTAAAACCTCCCCCCAAAAAAAACCCCAAAGCAAAACCAAAAGCAATCCGAACTCCCGAGGAAGGCTGGAAAATCGGAGGGGGAAAGGGAAAATGAGCTAAAAAAAAGGGGGTTAAAAGGAGCGAGGGGCTCCCACGGGGCGGGGAGGGGGGGCCCGGCCGCCCTCGGTCCCGCCGGGGGGGAATTGCACTTTTATTTTTTTGATTCAGGGGGATAAAAAAGACAAAAAAGCGCTGCTGAGCGCGGAGCGGCCGCTGTCAGGGCCCCGGAGCTCCGCGCCCGGCCCGGGGGAAGAGCGGGGAGCCGGCAGCGCTGCGCGGCCGCGGAGGCAAGCGCGGAGCCTGCACCCGGCTGGCGG
>VYZW01044138.1:9821-24738 GCA_013401315.1 Balaeniceps rex
ATGTAAAATTCAGTAGAATAGCTTGCTAAATACATCTTCAGAGATCAGCTATCAGCAAAAATAGAAGTTGTTCCAAGTCAACTTCAGTACAAGAGCACCCTGGGTTCTCAGCCTGATCTCATACTGCTTAGTTCTGGAGTCAGTCCCACAAAATCAGTGGCACATGCAAGATCAGAATTAGGAGCTCCATTCTTACAAGGAGAAAAAGTAATGAATTTTCCAGATTTTAAATGGAAACTATAATTGATGTTAATACATAGGGAGAAACCACTGACTTGCTGCAAAAATGCTTCCACAGGGCAAAGGCTGCTGTTTCATTAAAGAGACCTTTCTTTACATGGCAGCTCTTGCCCCACAGACTTCAGCATTCCTATTGACTAATATTGATACAGCTACAGCTAGGGGAAGATCCGACAGAAAACTCTCATCCTGGAGTGGACGTGGTAAAGCCAGAGGGTAATTTGGAACGTGGAATTTTTGCAAACAGATTATTTCCTTCTGTCATAAATAAACTCTTTATTTGCTTCCCTTTACTTAAAGAAAACAAAAACAGATGAAATAAAAATAAATTGCAACTTCTGTTATTTTTGGCACGTGTATGAACTTAGAAATACTCAATTGGTAACCCAGGAGACAGACAGCAGACATCTGTTAAATTCATGCAGTTGATACAAGGTAAGAAGCATACATTGTCACTACTTACACAACCCCATAAAACTATGCTCCAGACCTCTTCAGGGACCCTTTCAATCGCCACACACTTCAGGCCTGGGATTACCACCAAGTACAATACAAAGAACCAGTCGTGTAGGTTTGGAGATGCCAACTGCCATACAAAGACCTAATTTCACATGAGGACTGAACAGCCATCAGAAGGTGCAGTGATGGGGCTGGAATTTAATGACAGCCCACACTCAAAAGGGTCATAATTTAGTTGCTTGCTCCCAGAGATTTTTGTTAGTTGATTGCTTTGTCAAGAAGACAAATTTGTTAAAATTAATTGTTAATTTGCTTGCTTCAGCTTTTTAATAGGAACAAGCTTTTCATTTGAGAGACTGTGAAGTGTACGCAAAGGTCTGGAAAAATCAGCTTTTGTCCTGAGAATGATTAATCCTATGCAGCTGTTCTCCTGGACTATTTTCAAATGTGTTCAATAAACCTTAAAGATTTGTTACAGAGTGGTGACAGAATTATTTTGCTTGACTAACTTCACATTTTCATGAACTGTGAAAGCCTAAAATTTGAGAGAAGATAGCTTGTACTGATTTGGATGATTAATAGGCAAGAAAGTTTTAAATGGAGAGCACCACCAGCATTATGAGACCATAAACACCACCACTCTGTTACTCACTCATCTCTGTTAGTTATTCCTGCCCCAAGAAGCTTTTTTTCCCAAGGACTGCTGCACACTGCTGATTGTCCTCAGAACCTGTGCATTTCCTATCTCATAGGTGCAAAATAGATCTTTTTTTACAGATTTTCATGACACGTGAAAAAAGGTAAAGAAATAAGGTTGAATTAACACATTTTCTTGATACCATAATCCTTTTCAGTTTATTTTAAACCCATCTTCCTGATTTTCAGTCATGTTCCCCCCAAAATAATTTCTAGATGTTTTCAATTAATTTATCATACTTGCTTCAACTGTTTCCTTCTGCTAAGCTAGGCCCTAATTCAAGAGACCATTTAATTGTCTTTAAATTTAAACACATTCTTAAGCTTTGTGAAAATCAATTTGTCATGGAAGCAACATTAACAGTCCTAATTCAGAAATGGACATAAACCCTTGTTTAAACTCTTTCCTCACTAGGGATGTCTTCCTGAATCAGTACTTCCATGTTATGGTGTGACGTTTTCAAGAGCACTCAAGTAATTTAGCAGACCAAGTGTTGTTCACTTGCAGGTTGACATTTTTGAAAAATTATGCTGTTGCTGAATAAGGCTGGATTTGGAGACAGTTTTGAAAAGCTTTTGCTGAATTGCAGCCTTATTCAGTTCATTTATTTCAGCATAGAAATGTGTAGTCCAAGCTTTTTATTTAATTCTGTCTCTCACATTTCTTTTGGTAACCATCATAAGCCATCTGCTTCCACCTGCTTTGTTCCCTCCTTCCAAAACATAAAGCTTCAGTTTATCCCTGAAGCATATTGTCTAGCAGGGGATAAAAAAAGAAGCATTTCTTTCAAACATAACTTGATGTCTTGGGACTGGGTTTCACCCTAACTGTTGAACATCACAGCCTCTCACTGTTGTGGAACAGCCAGCACTGCATGGCAGCAGCCCAAAGCAGCTCTAACTAGTGCACGCCACTGCGAAGTGCTGCCTACTATGTTCTGTACTCTGCATCTCTGCCAGTATAATTCAATGCACCGTCCTTTCTTCTTCCTTTTATCCCCCTTTCTACTGATGACCCTGTAAAATAAGGCTAATAACATCAAATTTTTCTATAAGAAACTGTATTCTCTTCCAGGTCAGAGTCAGTGGTCATTGTTCTTCATGTCCACCACTTTTACTATGCTTTCCCAAACATTTCTCTCCTTTTAGAAAGGAGAGAAATTTACCTTAGTTTCGTGCTGCTTTCCTTGCCTCAGATGCTTCTAGCTGTCAGGACACAGGCAGAAAGTCACCTTCTGATTTCACCCCAAATATCTGTTGATTGAGCCTTTCACATCCCTACCCTGCAAACTCCATCAGCGAAATGCAGCCAGTAAAGGACGTGTATTGAGAAGGAAGCATTCAAACTGCCCCTTTAAGCTCTGGAGAGAACAGTTTTGACATTCCTGCACCTTTATGATAAAGAAATTAAACTTTCTCGTCTCCAAGGGTCTATAAACTTTCCTAATTGAAAAATACCAGCAAAATTTAGGTCCTGGCACAATTCACTAGTGACTATGCACGCTGTATGCCCTACTCTCGTGCCAGTCTGATGAGTCTCCTGCACTTACAAGTGCTTATTTTCACAAGCATCCTTAATTACAGGAACATTTTATAACAACATATATTTGATATCCAAGTTATTTACCTAATAATTTATATGCTGGAAAATGCCACTATTATGCAATCAGAGACTGGAAAATGATTTAATGAGATGTAGATAAGCAAAGAGCAGGAATTCAAATGACAAAACGCAGCTGTCTCAATAAGCTTAGAGCTTGAAAAATAATCATAGAAAAGTACTAGAGAACACACAGGTATGTTCAGCTCAAAAACTGATCACAGATAAGTCCCACTAATCTCTTCACACATTCCCAGAAAAGGATGAACAGTGCTTCACTTGTGATTTTTCCCTTAAAACTGATGTGCTACATCTGTTTAGCAGGATCCTGTGAAAGAGTCCACTACATACCAAATGCACGTGGAAGGATGAAATTGTTCTGGAAAACAAAGAGGAGTAAAATTTTCCAGATGGTTACTTGATCAAAACCATTCACCATTTTGCAATGTGTTTAATCAAAAAATTAAAACAATTAAGAAATCATTACAATTGAAATAATTAGATTATCTGTAAAACAATACTTTGCATTTAAATGTATTCAATTCTCTAAATGTAATTAGAATGCTTTTAAATTTTAAAATATCACAATTCTAAATTACATTACTATATTTTTGGACATGAAAAATGTTTCATTTCCCCTCTCTAACACCTTTCTTTTTCATTTCATTGGAATAACTTCAGGCTAGGATGAGTTGCCCTCTAGATGTTCCCATTTCTTTACTGGCCTTTGGAGAGATGAATCATCTAAGTTAGGCAAGACCTCAAGACGCATACACAACATCAATAGGAAGAGAATTAAAAAAAATGAAGCAAAACTTTTTTCTCTTACATGATTCTCATTTCTCTAAATGGAAGTGCAATCTTGTTTCTCTACGGCAGAACAGCAAGTTCTTGGCATGGGATTCAATCACATTGCTTGAAAACTTTGTGGTTAAACAAGATTTCATCTGGCGATGTAGCAAGGCTTACTCTGAACGCTGAGGCTTAGTTCTAGTGTGATCCCACTGTGAAATAAGAACTCCCAAAACAAAGAGCTGAAGATTTGGGATAGCAATTCTAGAAGCTAGAATCTCCTGATGACACAACATTACTGACCACTGAGTGGAAAACAAAGCCAAAAATAAACATAGTGAAAATCCATGTGGTCTTTCACTGAATCTGTATCACCACAGAAACTACCTGAACATTCAAACAAAATATCCCCATGAGGAGAGAGGCATTTTACCAGAGAACACTTGCTGATATACCATACTGTGTCCTGGCCATGTTAGCTGTTTACAGTATTTCATATATAAAACATTTAGTAAGAATTCTGCATCTGTATCTCAAATACGTATCATGTTTTAAGAGAGGATTAGAAAATCCTTAGGCTTCTTTAAGAAAATTCAGAGAAAAGTTGTGGGTTTTGGTTAGATTATATAAGACTTTGCCCTAAAAGCAGAAGGACTATAAATCAATTTGTCAGTAAGATGGATATTGTTAAAACAAACAAAAAACCTCACCCCACTGCATTCAATATCAAGTGAATATTCAGAAAATAATGAAAATAAAACCATCCTGAGGAAGGGTCTGGAATTGAGGAAAGCCTACAAAATGTATTGTGACCTACATAGCTCTAATAAGAATAATTGCCTAAAACAGTAACCTTGAGTTGTTTTCCAATAAAACTGGGGGGGTGGGGGTGGGAAAACAAGCTTTCTGAAACAGGGAACTCTATAAATACCTGAAACACAGAGCAAACTTCAAGTAAAAAAAAAAAAAAAAAAAGTCAAAAGAAAACTTCAACCCAGCTAATAGGTAAGTAAGTACTTGCACTAAGATTGGTTTATGGGAGCCCAAAAAAGACATAATGGGCTACCATTCATAATCTAGTAACAGCTGTCTGCCTACCTTTTAAGATTAACAGAAGTCAGAAAGAAAATACAAACATGCTGGGATGAAATACTAGTGTTACCAAAAGGACTTCACGTACAATCTCCTGATTCCTCGGCTAGTGCACTTCCCTCTGCTCAGTAAATACTCTGCTGTCTTGAGGAATATGGGATAAGCAGCACAAGAGGAAGCTTTAAAAATTGCACATGAAAACTGGGAAAATGTTTCTTATTTGCAAATAGCTAATTCGGAAAAAAAAGTAAAATGGACAAGTGAGGAAGACATGTTGCACTGCATTGCACTGCATGCAGAAAGGTTATAACAGGTGGCTGGGTGCAATAGTCCATAGGCTAGAAAGATGAAAGCAACACAGAAGTCTCTTTCAAGATACAGTATATCTGCACAAAAGATGAATGCTTCCTGCCTTTTTGCTGCTTCTTAAGACGTGGTTTCATCCTCAGCTTAAGCCCATCTGAACCCACACTCGTGTCTGCATGCTCCTGCCCTTTTTTGTGTCACCACCAGGGATCACTGGTATGTGGCAAGTCAGACCAACTTGCTGATAAAGCCGAAAGCTACTTTGTTTTCTTCCTCTTCTGCTGCCTGCCCGGCCACACAACTGCTAGCACCCACACAGGGAAGGCAGTGCACAATCATTTCTGGGTGAGAGAAAAAGATTGGCCCGTTTCTGCAGCAGCTACAGGATCTTAGGGTGATTTATGACAGTAAACCTGGGAAAGTAAGATCATAGAATAGCCACATTTTTCTAATCTTTCCTATTACTCCAACTTATGAGAAACCTGAAACACCCAGCTAGAAGAGCTACAATGAAGCACACCACAAGCCACCTAGCATCAGGAGGCAGTCTTCCAAGACAGGCAGCTCAGTGCATTCACAAACTTTCTGTGCAAAAAGTGCTGAATATATCCTGTATTTCACTCTTTGGAGTAAATCAAGCAACAGACATAACAAGACATGAATCATGATGTAATAATTTATGAATAGGGTGTTGTAAAACATGAAGCCAAATACAGAATATTGATGCAACTAGGCAAAAGTTAATAACACCCAATTATCATAGCATAGCCTCTTAAGTGAGATTGCAAAAAGGACACCATAAAAAAAAAAAAAAAAAAAAAAAGAAGAAAAACCCAAATATTTGTCAGTCTGCCTGAGTGGGCTGTGCTGGGTTATTAGAATTGCTGACAGCTGATGCTGTGTGCCAACACTGGGTATCTCCCCTCTGCAGTAACCAATGAGCGTATGGCCTCTTGCTGTATCGTACGATCTCTTCAGGTCTTATATACTAAATTGGATCAATTTGAATAAGGTTTGAATTATTTAACAGCAACTCATGATTTCACTCAGGAAAAAGTCTGAAGATGACGCCACCAGCCACAATCCAAGTTGGATTCCTGGTTTTATATATGTACCTACAGACATGCCAGAAAAATACAGCAATATCATGAAGTATACCAAAACAATTACCCCATTTCCCACCCCCCTACAATGCAGTTAAGGTCAGAAGCTGAGCAGAGAAGTTAAGTACAGCTGTGGAAAAGGACAGATGAAAACTGCGCCTGGCCTGAGCTGAGGGGTAGAGAATGACTTCTGAATTTCCCCTTCAATTTTGACTTACGTCTGACAAGGGTGACCAGGCTGAAGGGACAAATTATAACCAAAACTTAAAACCAGTTTATGCTGCTTGAGCCACTGCTCAGCCAAATCCTTCCTGTGGTTCAGGATAGACCATCAAACCCACCATGCAGTTACACGGGGAGGCCAAACATCACCAAGCACGTTACAGGGGCATCTGCGTCCCCCCAACTCAGCCTTTTGAGTTTGAGGGGCAGACTCTCACCTCACTGGCACCACCACCATCACCCCTGAGGAGGTGGCCAGCCCATTCCCACCTCAGGAGTATCTGCTGTTTTACTCTTCCCTAGGAAAACATGTATTTCTCTTCTTCACCTTAAAAGCAGCATTTCCCTCCCTGGCACATGCATTATACTCGCACTGCCCCTCTGGTGCCATTTGGCACTTGAGGGGGGCCTTCCCCCAGCTGGGGTTTGTGTTTTGCAAGATTCAGGCCCAACTTCTTTTCCACCACCATCAGAGCTGCCTCCCCCTGTCCCCATACACAGACACAACTGAATCAAATCCTGCCCTTCCTTCCACCCTGCCTTTCACCTCCACCAGCTTTCCCTCCTCTGGAGAAAAAGCAACTGCCCCTCAAGCAAGGACAAAACACATCTGAGACCTGGCCTGCAGCCCTGTGGCCCATCACCCCCTCGGGTCAGCAGCCCACAAACACGTTTACCCTCCAGGCACTGGTGCGGCTGGGGGATGACAGCCCCCCGCCATCACTGACCCAGCAGGCCGTGTAGAGAAGCGCCGAGTGCCCCTGCCACAGTGGCCAGCCAGGCGCAGAGCCAGGCGGGCTGTGCCAGCAGCTGGGGAGCTGATGAGGTGGGGGGGAATCCATTTAACTCCTTTTCCTAAATTTTAGTATCTACGCACTGAATCTATATGGCCTACTTTCCCCTTGCCGCAGCATTAAACTTCATTGTGATTTGGTCACTACCACAGAGCCTCCCTCCCACTAATACATCTGAAGATGAGGAGTTATTCGTCAGGAAGTTTCCAGGCATGGCCTTCCTCAGACAGGGCCTGGGCAGGGTTCAGGAGACAGACACACCAGGGATGGCTCCAGCAGGCAGGGGACAACACTGCTGCGGGTTTGGGGTCCCCAGGCCACATCGCCCCGCATCGCCGCCCAGTGGCTTGTTGCTTCCGGCACTGCCACAGGCCCCGATTTCAATCTATGACTTCTCCTCATCTGTTTTCAGACATTTTCAACTGGAAGACCCACAAAGACATGGTTACTGTACAGTTTCAGCTTGGCTAGTCTGTGTCATTCTGCCTTAAGGCTAGAGAATAGTCCTTGACTCTGTATTTTATAGTCTAGAAATATACCCAAGGGGAAAAGGGCGTGAGGAACAGCTCACGTTTGTGATTGTGAGTTGCCAATATAACAGACATGTGAATAAGGCAAATACCATCTAAAAACAGACCTAGAAATGGAGTTGTATCGAGCCCTCATGGGACTTCACCCAGAGCCCTACCAACAGCTGTGGTCGTCCGTGCCCAGTAAAGGGCCATGAGGGGAACAGACTCCCTCGCTCAGGGAGGACGCCTGAACAACATCGCCTGTGAGCAGAACAGCGGATGGGTGAGGGGATGCTGTTGCTGTCTGTAACCACACCATGGGAAAATGACACAGAGGAACAGTCACTCTTTGGCCTAGAGACAAAGGGAGTGTAGACTGAATACGGATGCATTTTGTAACCTTTAAAACAAGCACAGTTTCCAGTTTTTGTGGAACACCATTTTGTTATATGACGTGGAGGCAAAAACCAAAAATTCACCAGAGATGGAGCTCTGTATAAATTTATGGGGCGGTGCCGAGATAACTGAAGCCTTTACCTAGAGACCTGCCACACTTCAGTGATTTTTTTGCTATCATCTAGTGAAAGAAACAGAATATAAAATGCACAACTAAGCAGAAACTTTAAGACAGAAAAGACAGGTGTACTTGTTAAGCTTACCCCCAAAGACTTGAAGAACGGTCTCTTTAAGAGGAAGTAAGAATAATGACAGCTTTTGTTTGGTTTTGCATTTCCTGATCTATTTTAGATAGTGATTACATCTGACTGGAAATAAATGAAACCATAACATGAGAGTGCTAATACAGAAGGGCAGGGAGCAACCAGGATCATTTCAGAGGCTTGTAGCTGCCGTGGAGAGGCATATGATCACAGGCCCACCTCGGTCTCCTCCTGCCTCCCACCTTGGCAGGCAGGAATGAGTGCTCACCAGCGAGCTTGCGGCCAGCTGGTATGCAGTGATTCACAGAGCATTGCTCCCCGAGCCCTCTCTCATCGCCTGTGCTGAGCCAAACTTCATCTGGCCAAGCATATTTTCAATTTGTGCTGCTAACAAAGCATTGGGTAACCCTGCCAAGGTGCTAAAACATATAACCTTCCTTCCTGAACAGATACGTGTGAGATTGTCAAGCTGTAAGAACTAGGCATCTCCTGAGAACATGCGTGCACAGAAGTCAGTCATAGCATCCTAGCAGTAAACTCATATGGTATCCTGACACAGCGCCATTACTATAAATCCATTAGCATGGTAGGATCAGCCTCTGTAGGAACGAGAAACTGATGCTTAATGGAAGCTACCCCAGCAGTGCTTTGCTTTGTAACCTCAAGTACCTCATTATCATGTTCACCAGGCATCCTTTTATCTTTCAAAGTACTTTTGGGGCTCCAAAGGTTGGTACACCTTTAGAAAAAACTATTTTCACCTATTAATTCCTTGGAAATAGTGACTGCATATAAACACCTCTAAATGCAGGACTGGCCAAGGTACAGGCTTGAGCCAGGTACAAAAAGTCTGTGGCAAAACTAGAAAGAGAACTTGCCTCATTGTGTTTTTAGCAAGCGATTATGTTCTCTATATGATACGCATTGCAGAAACTGCATTTCAGTTCAGCACTCTGTCTTTTGAGGCAACCACTTGTAAAGCATTAGCTCTTTACAATCATCCTGCCAACCTGCAACACCCTCTGCAGATTTGATAATATAAGGCATGAGAAAGATGGGACAAAATTAGAGTACTACTATTAGCTTTCTGGTGTAGTGCTTGCAAATTTATTCATGAAATAGTCAAATGGAAGTGAATAGACAATGCCTTGATGTTTTAGTCAAACACACACACATGTAGAAATAAATCAATGCAATCAACCAATCGACAACTGAAAAGTGCACAGTAACAGCAAGATCATGACTGAAATAAAAAGAAAATTTGTAAAAAACAAACTGCTAGGAAACCAAAATTTTAAATTTGCCATTTAGCCTTGAAGAACCTGCTCAGTATTTTTCAGAGATTGTCGTAATGAGCGCATTAAATCATTGGGTCAGCAGGAGACTTTACTATACTTCTACTTGGTAATAAAGCTCCACTTCTCTTCCTCCCCCGCCCTTACCTTCTCTCTTTTGGTTCCCTTCCTCAACTATGCACATTTGTTTGCCAGTCTTCTCCACCTCTCCCTCACATATTTCTTTTGAACTTCATATTAAGCTGCATAAGACAAAGCACTATTTTTACTTTGGTGAATAATTTGATCTAGTACCTGATGCCTTATTTTAGAAAACAATGGCACCCTCAGCAAAGTACCCATTGAGTGGACAAGCACTGGCTACTGACAAGTCTCTAAGAGGTTATCCACAGGCGACCATTACTGAAGTGTTTCCAGTTGAGTTCAGTGCTGTTTGAAGTTTCCTTGGTGATTTGGTTGCAACTATCAAATCACGGTTTATCAGATTTACAGACTACAAAAGGACTGATAGGGTGATAGATAATGAGGGAGAATAGGGCAGTTGTACAGAAAAATTTGGATCAGTTGAAGAATTAGACCCATTCAAACACAATGCTGATGAAAAAGCGGAAGTTAGGTATCGAAGAACAAGACATCAGGTTTTAATTATGAGAGAAGAGACTATTTCAGGAAGTAGCAGCTAAAAAAACATTAGGGTCACAATAGACATGCAGCTAAAATACCAGTTCAAAGCAATGCCGCGGTGAATGAAACAAAGAAGGAAAGAAAGTGAAGGAAAGAAAGGATAATCTGTTCCTCACATCAATAATGAAGTGGCGGACAGGGCCAGAGACAGAATTTTTTCACCTGGCTGTTGACCACTGACTGACAAAACCAGTTTTAAGAGAAGGTAGAACCTGGCACATACAAAGAGACGTGTCCTTTATCAAAAGTTAGGGATGTTTCCTTACAATTTAACTGTATGGTTAGATCATCAAAAGATGATCAAATTGTGGCTCATTTACAATGTGTATGTATCAGCCTGGTAAGACAACACTGAGTGCTACATCGTTCTTCAATTTCATACAAAAAGAACCACCAGGGGCTAGCAGCTCAAGGTAGAGAATTTTAGGTGGGGGAAAAAAAACCTTAATTCTCAGCATTAATTGTTGTTGTTATGTACAACTGGAACAAGCTATAATGAGAAATGGTGAATTAGAAACACATTTATTGTCTTCTAGCTAAGCATCATAGTCCAATAGAAGGGTTTTGACTTGCTACAGTGAGATGTTATAACCTTCTTTATAAAACTATTAGATTAAATGAGCTAACAGTTTCTTCCAGACTTAAAAATCTGTGAAAGCATCCGATTTCTTTCCCCCTTCTATTCCTATGTGGGTGCTATGGAAAAAACCTGTTCTTGAGAACATCTTCCTTCATCATTTTGCCTCCCTTCACCAGCAAGGGCAAGAGCACAGCTTGCCAAAGAAACACAAATTTTCTTTGCATTGCTTAATGTGTATTGCAGGTAACTATGTTCTGGGACCTCCTTGCTCTGCTTGTGCAGCAGAGACAGAGCAAACATCTGGCATAGGGACCTTGGGAGAGTTACAGGTGGCCAAGAGCAGCTTCGCTTGCCTAGAATTTCTTGAGTTAGGAACCACTGACAGCTGAAAATCTGCTTTGAGTTTGACAGAAGAACTCAGAGACGTGTGCTGGAGCTGTGTTTCCCATGCATTGCTTAGCAATTCCTATTAAGAGTGAAACCGGACTTTTGATCCAACTTAGCCTGCCAAGATATGTAGGTTTTATGATTTGAAGAACCCATCTCTATAATTTATAAATTCTGGTTTATTTGCATTCTCCTTACCATTCCACAGCTCTTCTGCTAATAGAGGGAGCAGCACTTCCAGATAAGTCTGGAGGCAACAGTTTTGTACTGCTTCCTTGCAGAAAAGGATTACAGCAAAGGAGTTTCTCCAGAACAAAAGAAAACAAAACATTGTGAAATAACTTAAAAATTCCAGGAACTGACAGCATAAGAGAGGAACACAGAGGGCATATGTCCATGCCAAGCGACACAGTTTCTGACTAAAAGCTAAGATGTTGGATAAAGAAAAGTGAAAAAAATTCTGCAATTTGAAATAAAAGTTTTGATATGCAAATGTCAGGGCATCCTAAACACCCCAGCCTAAACTAATAAAAAAAAACCCAAATCCCTATTCATTGTTGATGATGGGAGGGAAAGTAAGGCCTGGAAATACACCTAAGTTTTCATCTGTTTTGTCTGTCTCTATACTACTTCTGTGCCACCCAAAGTGAGGAGTAACATTTTAGAAACCCTTACTAAACTCGTGGAAAGGCTGCTTTTAGTATTGCATGTTCTAATGAACAACCATAAATCTAGAAGGACCTCCAGAAGATGAACTTCTGGAACAGGTTCTGGAGACTTTGTGGAGTTAAAATTACCTCTAGTCACAAGGACTTGTAGGCAGAGGGCTCCCATTTCCATTACAGACCAACAGAGAGAGCTTTCAGCAAAGAAACATAGTTACAGGTTGATGGTGTTTGGCCTATGCAGGCCAAAGGAAGCCAAGACTTCAGACTGTGCTTTAGCAGGAACAAGACTGACTGCTATGTAGAAAAGTGCCTTTAACTGTTTTTAAATCTGTGGGCAACCCAGGGACCCGTGTGACAAGCAAACTGGAAGTGTTTGGATGGGATGGCTGACAGAATAGTAAAATAAAACTATTGCACTCAAATTGTAAGTTCACTATTAGCCTTCTAACTGCTAAAAACAGAAGAGAAGCAATTTTGCTTTATCCGCTTTTCCCTCCTCTCTACTGTATTTAAAAGAGAGCTTTGGAAGTATTTTTTCTTCTTTTTACTCCATTATAGAAATTCATAGCATCTCCTACCATGTTTCTCCATGAGAGCAGAATATGTGTAGGCCTAGGAAAACATTCAAAAGGGAGCTCTGTGCAAGCAGCAGAGAATTTAAGTTCTCAGAACTCATTTATCTTTGTTTTCTTTAAATAGGACAATCATGAAAGGGAAAGATCTTGATTAAATATATGACATCTGCTCTTTTTAGTTATCTTCTATGTAGAAGTGACGGTGTGAATGTAGGCATGACTACTGAAGGATATAAACAGGAGCGAATTTACAGACAAAGATAATATCTTTAACGAGACTAATGCTATACTCTAAAAACCAGACCAGCTTTCAGGATATGCAGGCTGAAGCTTTGATCCTCAAAGCAAAATACAACTTTAAACTAGTGATAGAAGTTTAACTTATGCAAGTTAATCAATTACATCATCAAAGAAGTTTGTACCTGCAACTATGGAGGGGGAAGAATATTAAAAAGAAGAAACTCAGTAAGTCATTACTTCCTCTTAGAGAGAGAAAGGCGGGTTTGTCAGAAAACAGAGGAATTGTCGGTGGTTCAGGAATGGGAAAAAATTATAATAGGGCGCAGAACCAATATATTTATTGACTCTAAAATGTCTGTGTAGCAGAATCAAGTTCAAAAAGTTCTTAATCTGAATTTAGCTTTGAAAATTGACATTTGTATTTCAGTGGAGAAGAATTTCTGTGCCTGCAACTGTCTCTTCGTTTGCATTTCAATCAGTTGGTCTCGTAGAAGACTTCATTTCTCCCTCTGGATTCCTTAATTACAGAAAGACCAAAAAACATACAGGTTCAGTAAGGAAACTCAGAAAAGAAAGAAGAATATTTTTATATTTCTACAAGTAAATTCCATGACCAGAAAGCAAACAAAACTTTAAAGCCTTAATTAAAAATCAAAGAAATAAAAAGAAGGCATGATCTAATGTGTCCTTCCTTTTTCCAAGTCAAAAAGTTCCCTGATCCAAAAAGCTAGTATTTCAAAATGATTAGGAGCATCTCCTTATGCTCAATGAGATGCACATGTTTACAAGATAAATGTTCAGGAGATCTTTCTGGAGAGAGTTGTTTCAGGGCTTACATCAATCTTTATTCCAGACTAGGAGGCAGCTGGTAGGTTAAATTGCATCTATCTACAAAAGAGATCCAACTCTTCTATCTAAAGGGTAGCGTACTGGCTGTTAAGAGTTCCTGCATTAGACCCATGGAAACTAAACTGGGTCATGGGCAACATTTGTTTCTTGCAGACAAAGCCACTTACACGATGGTGCAAGTTTTCTGAAAGAGCCAAGTATGATATGTTGTCCATAGTTCAGTACTGTTACCCATGAGTTAGCCAAGACTAGCAATGAGCCTGCTCCTACATAACAACTGTCATGGAAAGAAAAGTCCTTGTTCTGCTATGCCAGCCACAAATAAACCAACAAGTTCATAGCTATTTGGTACCAGTGACTATGCAACTGGACATGTTGTCCACAACATGTATCTGCATTACAGCAGCACCGCGTAAGTAATTAGAGCATTAGATATAAAACAACAGTCCTACAAAGGAATTAGAACCTACCCAGACACCAGTGATAAAAGATGGAAGAAAAATGACTGCTGGTTTGGATGTACACAAGGAAATGATATAAAAAAACTCCAAAACAAAATGGCAAATCATCAAGGCGATACAGTTTCTGGCAGAACCTGGATTTCAACTTACATATTCTGGAGGCCAATTTAATACTCAAACATTTTAATAGCAGCAGCACCTGATGTCAAGCTATATTTACCCAGGTAGCTTAATTTGTGGGGGAGTTTGGTTTTGGTTTGTTCCATCTCTCGACACGCCCTGATAGAATACTTAGCTCAGGAGGATCCATATCCTCTTAATTCCCAAGAATGATATGCAGTTAAAATTTATCTATAAAAAGGTAAAACTCTAGTCCCCAAAATAATGCCATAGACACCTTTACTGTGCTTGAGAAGTCACTTACAAATGCATATATTGAAATTCTGGCCCCATGCCTTAGCGCTGTTCACATTTTGCTACATGAGAAGCCATGCACTTGCCAAACTGATTTTCTTAGTGAAGAGAAAAAAGACTGAAGCATTTTTCCATTAAAAGCATGCATTATTTTCCCAGGTATGTGTGCAGAAGTTACTTGTATCTCTGTTAATAAAGTCTTAAGTGTAATATGAACATTTTATTCACTAAAAGACTGCATTTTCAAGTGGAGCTTGCAATTTGAATAACCTTATTAGGTATCTTTTTC
>VYZW01044138.1:30672-114241 GCA_013401315.1 Balaeniceps rex
AATAATGGAGAGAAGCTATGATGTATGTATCCTCAAGTCTTAATCACAGTTTTAACAGAAAGGATTCTGCACCTTCAATACTACCTAGGAAGGGGCCATATTAGAGATCCAAATCCCAAAGAGTAGGTGAAATACTTCCTATTGCAACCCACCAATTAGCATGCACCCATCACAAAGGTTGCAATTTGGTTGCACTTCCCAGGCATGTGCCCTTTTCCTTTAAATACTACAATAAAGACTCGTGTTTCGCTCTTAAGAGCGTCTACCAGCCTTAGTTTACCAGCCACGGGAACACTTCCAGATCATGTCTGGAAAAGCTATACTCTTTTTGCTTGGACACAGGGACACAAAAACTGAAAACCATCACACCTATTGTCTATGTTTCTTCATGTGATGAGAGCCAAAAGTGGCTAGAAATTAAAAATACAGATGCAAGAGAGATCTTACTGCGAATCTCGTAGTAGTACAGCTTTATTGTAAGCAATCATCCTCTCTGTTGGATATGCCTGAGAGTGAACTTCTGGGTAGGTATCTTGCTGCATTTAGGCTTCGAGGATAGAGAAACTGAGAAGTTTCAACTGCATTAGTTGAAGAATGATCATAATTTAGTGTTTGACCTCTGCTTTGGGCAAAAGCCAATGCATCGCCACCTTACAAATTATTGCTCAACTCACTCCTGAAGCAGACAGTAAACAATGTTTGCATTCCAGTAAAGTGAGCCTTGAGAATCGATGTGAGGAACATACGACCCAGGCTAGAGTTCAGTAACAGAGAGGAGACTTTTTCTGGTACATTTTGTGAGAAGGTACTCTGACTANTGTGAGGAACATACGACCCAGGCTAGAGTTCAGGAACAGAGAGGAGACTTTTTCTGGTACATTTTGTGAGAAGGTACTCTGACTACTTGCTTAGCCTCAATACTTGACTCATTCTTAGCAACACAGATGGGCACTATGGTTTTCCTGTAAGCCCTCTTGGAAGAGAATGTATTTGCAAAGCGATGGTTACCAGGAAAGCTGAAGTATCATTAATATTTTCCATGGTATATCCTCCTTACAAGACTTCTGTGGACCAAGAAAACTATATCAAAAAGACTTTGACCCCTGAAAACAGGGCCCTAATCCCACAATGAAGGCATGTATCTACCATCCACAGCATCACGACATGCAATTAGGGAACAGTAAAAGAATAAAACTATCATTCCTGTAAAACTAGCTCTCCTGGAAGACAGCTAAGTGTTAGGAAAAAATGCTTGAAAGTTAAAATAAGGATGTTCGGTTTAGAAGAATCATCACAGAAGGGGCACCAACTGAAATTCCAATCCAATGGTAAAATAACTAGGTTAATTAACATACAGAGGCACCATTAATTTGTCTCATGTTATTGGTTCCCACTTTACTGTCACATTAAAAAGCTGTCAGCCTGGGTCAAGTTAAAGAACAGAGAAGACAACACTTAACAGTCATGTCACTGTAGTTATTCAAGGGAACACGAAGTCTAGTTACGCACAGTAAAACACTAATTTTTAGGAAATGCTTACCTAAAACGGACTTCTGTGGTGGAAAAATAAGGTCTACCAGGATTACTATGCCACTCCTGAACAGCTGCTTACCTTGCCTATGAAAGATTGCTTGACACTGCTGTATTTTTCCTTTTGGGTGAGTTATTACACCTTTATATCTCCTTCTTCCTACATACCTATTGAGACAAAAAGTTTAAATTAAACAAAGCAAGTGGGAAAAGTAAGAAATACAGATCACAGCTGTAATTTCTTCCCCTTTGCAAGACAAAGGTAAGGAATACAGCATATACCTCTTGCCTTAAGTGAAAGCAAGTCCAAAAGTAAGTTGATGCTGAAGCAAGCATCAACTTACTCAGTTAAGCCCAGAGAAGCAAATACTTGTTATTTAATTTTTGACATCCCTGTCTTACCTGGCCCTTGTTGCTTCCACTCTTGCTCATGTTGTTGTTTATCTCATGTTTCTTTTCCCTGACTGAAACTGTAATTCTGTTCCTTGGAGTGACAGAGAAGGGCAACCATCTACGGTTCAGTGGTTTTGCCTGTATCATCAGTGCACAGCAGCCAAACTTCAACCTATGTCAAAAGCATGGAGTCTCAAAGTGCAATTTAGCGTAAAACTGAGGTTTTGTTTAGAGGAATCTGGCCAGAATTGTGTTAAAAGCAAGAGTACAGCTATATTCAGAGTGAGTGGGATAAATCAGGAACAGAACATTACATTGCCTGCGATGTCACTTGCACGTGAACCCAAAGCAGCAATTCCAAAGGAGTGCTGAACAGAAACATTTGCAAAGCTGCAGGAGGAACTGAACTTCAACTCTGCATGCACTGCTATTATTTAACACGTCATCAAAGGAGACATGAGTTTTATTTTGGACAGTAGACTTTATTAGAAATTTTCTCCTCATTCATCAGTAAATTCACATTAAAATATGCTGAAGGCAGCTCAGTCTAAACATTTGACATCCTGCCATAACAACAACTTCCAGTTTAAAAACTAGATAACTGATCAGGCAGATAACTTGAAACATGTAAGAAACGCGAATAGAAAGCAGCATCTTAAAAAATGGGATGAGCCTGAAAAATTAGTACATTTCAGGTGGAGCTGGGGGAAAAAAAAAAAACCAAAATCAGTCACCCCAAGATGGGAAACAGTTAAATGAGAACTCCACAGACTCTAAACAGATAAATAAACATTATCACCACACATACATTAAAAAGAGAACCAAGTACTTAGAATTCATACCACATAAAAATTATAAATTTGTTCAAATAAAAAAGTGACAAGCTTTCTAAAATATGAATATCCTAAATTCTTGGGATAGTGAACACTTTGTTATAAACTGCAGAACTTTGGAGGGACTAGATTTGGTCTTGAAAACAATGGACTGCATCTTACTGTTACCATGTCCAAAACCTGATCTCTCTGACACATATACCAGTTTTTTTTCCTCTAGTGTTTTTAAATCACATACTCTTCTTCTAAACAATATAAATGTTAGAACTTTTAGATATTATATAGGCCTGATTATGTTGAGCGCTGAACACTCAAAGCTCTCAACAACTGAATAACAAAGGCAAGGTTTAACTATTTTTCAAAAGTTACTGTCAAGATTTTTCCTTTGCTAATTTATTTTTATCTACTGGGGTGAGGTGCAGGAAAGAGAAAGAAGAAAAAAAAAAAAAATCACATTATTGAAGAATGCTCTGTCCTGCACGACAGTGGATCTTGCAGGTCAGATTTTCTATTGGCATTTACCAGAGGCAACAAAGATAAACCAATATATGACAGATGAGAATAATGGCCTTCAGGACTGTAAACACAACAGGCAACAGATAATATATGAATCTCAATCAAATCAATGTTTTCACATTCTTTAGTAGTCCCCCACAGTGATCTGCTTTCACTGGTTCAGAAAAAAAATATATTAAAAATTAAATAACACTTAAGCGTCCATCACGAAGATTTATATTTTGCTGTAAACAATTTTCTGCCATTTGCATTGATGTAGTCCAATGTGAGGCCAGAGGGTTCTAGACGTTTTATTGGTACTGTAAATAATTTTTCAGAGACAGAGGCAAAGGTAGAATTTCTATGTCATGCAGGCGGTCTCTGCCAAGAGCAAAACGAATTGATCTTCGGCACAAGTCCATTAAAGGCAGGGGTTCCGCTGAAAAAATAGAAGAAAAATAATAAAGAGTTAATTTTTCAGCATCTCCATTTACAGACATTTTATTTATTAACATAGATTCTGTATGGTATTAAACAGTCATAAAGATAGTAATGGCATTGTGAAAAACCTGACAACCATGAGGCAATTAAGATAATCAATACAAGCAAAGACAGAATTCTATGCATTTCACCCATAAGAAGTGACTGCAAAGTTTCAGACTGAGCTTCCTTATCTGTAAGGCTTAAAACAATAATCCAAAACCACTCTTGAGGCCTACCATGTTGCAGCCTAAGAAGTTATTACATTTCCAGATTTCTAACACAACAAAGAGCTTCTCTGTTTATAACACAACATTCGTCATGTTGTGTTAACGTGAACTACTCTGGCAACTTCTGACCTTTACATACCAGTTCCTTCTGCGTCTTAGGAACTGGAAATGGTGCTTAAGGATAACCAAACTTCTCAGCAAACACCGCTTTTCCTGCAACACTCAGCCTTGCTTTCTAGGAAGTTGATTGGAAGCAAAACACTAAACAAAACACCCTCAAAAATCTAGAGGAAATCTGACCTTTTCCTCCATGAATAAATTAGGGGTGGAAGATTCAGCTGACTAAGAAGGCAGGGTGTGTGTTCTCATACATATATACACAAAACCACCCCCAAAGTATACAAACATCTGCAGATGCTCTTAGTTTAATTTAATAAAAGTGAATTAAGTATCTATCAGAAATCCCTGGCTGATAGCACTTAAGATTGGAGACCCAAACACATGGGTGCTGCTGATCTGCAGCATCTCAAACCATCTCACCCCTATACCCCATCCTGGCCAGCAAGACTCACGTAGAATTGCAGGAACATCATAGCATTTCCATCCAATGGCAGCATGAACGACCTCTGTGATTGTGGGGTTTGCAATGGAAATCTTTTTGCAGCAGGAACTGGAATAAAGCCGTAAAGTCTTTAACCAGTTACAGCTATCTTCAAGAACAACTTGAATCAGATGGATTTGGTTGCACACCTTGGTTTAAAAGGGTAAGAGCTTAAAAGACTACAGGAAACTCTTCCTCTTTACACGATAAAACAGTAGCAGCCTTTAAAACCTCACTAGTACTTTCAAATGGAGAAAAAAAATAATGTCATGTGCCTATATTATAGTGATAACCTTTTACAAACTTGACAGATTACTTACAAGTGCTCAACACTGTACAGCACTCAGTGGTTTTATCAGGAGTTCTTTTATGTGCCACATGTGGATTTACACAAACTACATTAATCTACCAATCTTTTAGCTGATATTATTTTAAAACCTACTTGAAAAAAATCGTTACAAAGCACAAATATCCAATTTAAGGGTTGGCTTTATATGCTATAATTGTCTGCTCTGGTGACACACCACTGACTTAATAGACTTTCTATCAGTTATCCCAGCATCCCATTTGATTTGTATAGTCCACAGTTCACTATGGTGTTTCCCAAAAGTGTGTAGGGAAAAAGCTTAGAAAGCATTCTGTCGTATGCTGAAAGACTAAAACTCTTATTTACTTTATAACCACTCCAGTGACTTGGATATGGAGTCTACTTCTCCTTAAAAATCCACTTCATCTATAATTTCGGCTATTAAAAGATTAAAAAATAAGAGCACACACATTGCAGTAATAAAGTAACATTTTCTATACATCAGTGATCTTAGTTTTTATTTTTACATACCAGAATTATGAACGTTAAAACTTAAGGGATGAAGCTGTAAAATTCATTAGCCAGGATTAATAAGTAGGAGCAAAAATAGCTCATGAGTTCCAAGACGCAGAATACAACACATCTTACAAGTCTTACACCATAAACAACAATTTTCTGAGTATCTTCCCAGAATCTCTGCGGTCCCATTAAGAAGATGTAAAATAAAGACTAAGAGTGTTTAAAGCCATTAACTGACCATGTGGTGTCTTTTTTTTCCTACACAAAGGAATATGTAAAATGTAGCCATCTGTGCAGCCAGGCACAGACTTAATCCTAAACTTCAAA
This sequence comes from Balaeniceps rex, assembly GCA_013401315.1. NCBI lineage: Eukaryota > Metazoa > Chordata > Aves > Pelecaniformes > Balaenicipitidae > Balaeniceps > Balaeniceps rex. Next base: position 36,388 of record VYZW01044138.1, read on the forward strand.
ACACAATTTAAGGAAAGGTTAAAATATTTTTCAAGCTTGAAATGCTAAATTAATGTCTCCTGCCTCACTTCTACAGGGAATTTTCAAATGCTAAAGAAAATGTCCCCAAGTGTTTGTAACAGCTGCTATATTACACATACTGAATGTGTTTTTGCAACTTGAAAATTTAACTATACCCTTTTTATTCTCCTATCCAACAAAATTGCAACAGGTTTGTCCTACAGTACTAAATAAAAGTTATATTTTTAGGGTGCAGGCTGTAAGAACTTGATGAAAATTTGTAATAACACCATTTTAAGTAAAAACTCTTGGCAGCTATGAATAGTCCTAAATAATCAAAATTAAATTCAGGAAAACAAATCACTTTAGGTTTCAAAATAGTTTATGGGATAAATGTAAAACTGCTTAAAATTAAAGACTGACAATTTTCAGACAGCGTAACTCAACGGAACCATTATTAAACATTTGGTATGTACCTTAACGCAAACACTCTCCCATCCATCACATCTCACATTTTTACTACATACAGAATCATACAATCATTTGGTTGGAGAAGACCTTTAAGATCATCGAGTATCTTACAAAGGAGGATCATTTGGGAAGAAGTTTGGGTTTTAAGAAGCACAAGTTAGGTTCTGAAAACTGGGTGAGTTTCGGGGGGAGGAATTTGTATTAATATGAGGAAGAGGCAGAAGAAAGCTTGTATAAGGATTGTGCAGACCTTTGATACTGAGCTGCACGGCAGCTGGGAGTCCTTCGCAACTCTGGCGTCTGGGTGCATCCCCCAGCAGCACCCTGCCCTGAAGCTGAGAAGACAGACTCAGCTGTGCATCCTTCTCCAGCACACTGGGTCCTGGGCTGGATGGGTGCCACCACGTGCCTCTGCAGGTCCCCCGCCTGGGGAACTGGCAGAGCAAAGGCATGCCAGAGTGCCGCTGCCTGGCAGTCTAGACGTCAGCGAGTGGTAATTTCAGAGATGCTTTAACATTCATCAGGTGCCAGTATCTGGCGTACAGCCTGGCTGCCAATATCTGGCATTCACGCTGGGTGCCAAGCCCAGGCTCTGGCGTGCCCTCATTGCAGCTCTGATGATTCACCAGCTGCGGAGCTCGGGGAGAGGGAATTGGGATGATGTTAGCACAGCACAGCATGTGGGCGAGGAAATGGACCGCTGCAAAGAGGTTGCTCATCATCTGCTGTAACGCTGAACTGTCTCTCTTTCACACATATGCAAACACCAAAAGTGCCTCAGGTTTTCAGGGAAATTCAGTCAGAAATAAAAGTATCACAAGTAACTAGGTCCTTTTGGAAAGGAAAGGAAAAGTTCGACCATTCTGAGTATATATTGCTATGCACCCCACCTAAAACACATACACAGAACTTGTATCCGAAACACTCAACAGCACATTCAAACGTTCAAAACAGTATTTCCAAAATGCTATTTTCATTTGAGATCATACAAATAATGCTGAGAATAGAATATTCTAATAATGCAAGAGATGGGAAGATGAATATTCCGAAGCCACACAGTTAGCTGTAAGTTTGGCTACTGAAAAAGTCTTTCTTTCACAACATTAAATATTTACCTTTGAAAAACTTCTAAATTCAGGGATACTAACTGATTGTCAGAACATCTCACTACTTAGTATATCTAACATGCATTGTAAGTGTTGTATTTCTAGAATAACCCACAACGGAATGGAACTGGAACATTCAAGCCCCCCAGAAGAACATGAACCAGCCACTTTGCCGACTTTATGTGAACTCCAGTAATGTTCTTGCCATTAGAAAAAGAAGGAATGAATTGCTTGAGCTGGAATGCAAAATTGTAAAGAAAACATGATTCACAAGAATGGCTCTTTGTATTAAATTCCCAACCAAGCTAAGAAATTCGAAGTGAGACACTCCAGGGCAAGGGAGCAAGCTTTGCACAGGAAACCCAGCGCTTCCTCTCAGGCTCCAGCAGAACTCAGAGAGAAAAGTGCAGCTACAGCTTGTTGGGCAACACACGCACTGAGCCTCGGGCCAACTCCCGTCACCTTCCTGAAAGTACTTTAAGGAATCATCTTCTCATTTAAAGTTTACTATGAAACCTCTTCACCCAAAGGTAGCCCCTCATACCTGTCACATTACAGAAAACTATTTTTCAAGAGAAAAAAAAAAAAACAGTGAAAAAATAATACTGCTTAATTTATGTGTCAGAGTTTAATTCCCATGTCTCCCATTTTTGTACCAGTAGCTTCCAAGAAGGCCCATTAAAAACAAACAAACAAACAAACAAACAGATAAGAAACAGGTCTTTGCTTCCACTCCTTCTCAGAATTGTATCTGCAACAGACCTACCATGGGTCACCGCACAGGATACTCCATCGCAAACCTTCCTTTCCCTACACTACAGTTATGTGCATGCCTCTACCTGAAAACCTGGGAGCTAGGGGTAAGGGCCCACAACAGCTGCTCTTCTCAGGCAGAGCTGCATTTCACCTAGTGGTGTACAAAATAGCTTAAAAAGCTATTTAATATAATAGCTAATAGCTCAAAAATAGCTTAAATAGCTAATTAATTAAATAAAAATAGCTATTTAGCTATTAATAACACAAAATAGCTGTGTTCATATATCCAGATATATTCGTTCTAATGGTGTCACTGATGGTTTAAGGACAAAGGCAAAGAAGCATTTGTAACTAGAAACAACTATGTGCTTGTGAGCATTTCTCCAATAAATATGCATCTGCAATAGCAATTTGCACATCATTACCAGCTGAAAAGTTCATTTAGTTTTGGCAACCTGTAGTTATTTAGCTATCTGGCACTTCAACAAGACTGCCTCATCTTTGTAAACAGGCTTTTATAGTTGAGATACTAAAGTAATTCAGCATCCAATAACACTAAATGCTATTAACTGCAATGTTACATAAGGCTCATACAAAAGAGCAGCTTTTAGCACACAACAGTTATCTGCCAAATGACAATACTAATTTTTTATAGAAATTTTGAAAGCTCTAACAGCACATAATGTTCATGGCTTTCATTCATCTATGAAGAACATATTTTTATCTCATTTTATAAAATCAGAGTTGTCTGGGGGAAAAACAAAAAAACACAATCAAAGCAAAATTAAAGCTGGTTGAAAAACAAAGGAAGTTTTTGTGAGAATCAGTCACCAAAAATTAAGACCTTTATTTAGTTATTTTATAGGTCTACCTAAAATACCAAATTATCTTATATTTTGATTTTTTGGCCTTAAACTTATTAAAAAGCACTTATATTCAGTGATTCATGTTACTGTTTCAAATTGCTGTAAGGCAGCTTTAAAGTCAGATAAAGAAAAAAAGAAAAAAAATACAGTGTTACAAGACAGAGACGCAACTGCACACCATTAAATAAATGGATGACATCTCCCCAGACCTAACTTTGCTGTGCTAACAACAGTGCCATGAGGGAAGAGCCAGCTCATTAATGAGGCAACGGCAGCACAACCTTTCTTGCCCCAGAATGCCCATCACCTGGCAGAGGAGCGAGGTGAAGCAGCACTGCCTCAAGAACAGGAAAGTAAGTAACCTCTTGTAGAAGTAATACATGCCTGGTGCACAGAGTCTTGGAAACTAGGAAAATGCATGATGCCTCTGTTCATACCCTAATTGGGCATAAGGTTTTCTATACATGTTACATACTTGGTGGCTATTGCCCGGTTCCCCTTTCTGCCCTCTCCTCTTTGCCACCAGTAAGTCAGCATCACTCAGGTTCCTGCCCTGCACTTCTTTTCACTGCTCAGTTTTAATCTCATACTTTGCCAAGTTCAACGATCATCGTCATATTTAGAGGGATGATATCCCCAAAAGATTAACCCTTTGTCATGGAAAAGGGGATCCAATATGGACACGAGATGACATTCTTAGACTGTCCCTGTTCTGGTGGGCCTCCCATAAATCAGGCAGGAAGGGAAAGCTCTCTCCATGGCTTGTCACCACTCCGCTACCTGACGCCTACCTGTTCCAATCCTCTGTCCCCCATCAGGGCATCTGAATACCCACCATGTTCCAGAGTGCGGCACTTCTTTTTTTTTTTTTTTTAATTCCTTTTTCTTGAATTTTCCCCCTTTTTCCAGGTATTAAAACACCTGCTAAGGGGGAACATGGCCTAAGTGTTTTCATTGGGGTGATTTAACGGTATACAGAAATTTGTAACTACCATTTAATTATCGCATACAATAAACATAGAAATATATGTTAGCCAGGAGTTTTCCTTCCAACCTTTCTGCCAAAGCTTAATTATTGTTTTAATTTTACTCAGTACAGGCCAAATTCTTTCCCACACACAATACGGTACATAAATACCCCCCCTGTGACATATTTATGGCTTCCCTGATGCAACTGATGGAAAATTCGAGTTGTGTTTCTTAAATAGCATAATCTAGCGAAAGGAAATTGCAAATAATATATTAAAGAACGCAGGCTATGACCAGTCATAAAAAATACTAATAAATCTCCTAACAGCAATTAAAATTCAAAGGATAACAGGATAAAAGAAACCACTTATCTATTTTTCCCACAGATGTCTTTAAGCTCTGCAGCCTAACCCAGCAAACTGTACAAACGAAGCACCTTAGAACATCACATTTTAATTACAGCTCAGGTGATCCAGAGAATTCTGGAATTCAAAGGGGAACACCATGGTTTTTCAAAAGAGCATTGCCATTTTTCTCTAACTCCCATATGTCTATCTATCTGAGAGCACCGGGCAGACTACTACCGAACTTATGCTGGCTTTGCAAAAGTCGCATGCTCCAAAGCTCGAAGCTCCCCCGCAGCAGCCGATGCTGTTACCGCAGGCACAGCACACGCACACCCTCCTTCGGCTCCTCCGACATCGCACTCCCACCCATGCAGCTTGTTCATATACAGCTGGAACCTATCACACTCGCTTCTTCAAAAGCGTAAGGGGTGGCAGATGGTGAGATTTTTTGTTATCAGTCAAGGCTGATAAACAGCCGCTGTCTCCAGCAGTTGTCTACTAGGACAAACAAAGCTTTATGTAGTACCACATCAGCACTTGCTTTTAGCAGATAGGGTGGGGAAGTAAAAACACAAAAATACCACAAACACCCCCCTGTATCTGAGCTAACACACATGCCACAAAAATTTGGTACTTGAAATTAAATATGGTAAAGGGAGAAAGGAAGGCAAGAAAGCTTGAACAGAGGGAAGGACTCAGGGGTAAACCTCCCTCCTCCTCCTCCTCTGCGTGTCTTGTGCTCGGCAGCGGGGATTGTTTTACAGATACCTTTGGCTTTTAAGTGTTAAATGCAGTTAAGCACAGTTTAAAACTTCAATCAGGCATCATTTAGCAGAATTAAGCTGAAAAAGCAGCAATGAACAAGCAGATATTCTGCAGCATCATTTGTTTTCGGTTAATGCTCTCCAGCTGTGCCTCCTTGAGAGGAAAAGGGTTGAAAAGCAGAACAGAATGAAAACAAACCAAAACCAATCCCAAAAGCCAGTGGCCTCCTGCTAGGGGTTCAATAAAGAATCTGTCATTTGAGCACAAGTACGTATCTCCTTGCAATTTCTTTTTTGCATTTCAGTGTTTGCAGTCTCCTATGAAGAAGACGCAAGACTAGACAACTGGTCCTGACTTGTAAGCACCAGAGCACATGCCTAAACCCAATGAATTCAATGCAGGCTTAAAATTCATTCTTAAAGATTTCAATTTAGCAGACTTAAGCATATGCCTAAACACTCTTTTTGAATCATATTGGTTATAGGAGCGTTTCTCCTAGAAGAGTAATTTGTCTGTGTACATTTGCACGAAGGCTGTATATATACGAGTCATATGCATATATATCTGTAGAAACCATCTTCTGAGAGGCTCAATGTGGTCTACAGTTCTTACCCTCTAGGTGGGTTTATGATCCACCTAAAAAGGTTTCTAGATCAAGCACATTTAATATGTAGAACAGGAACAATACAAAGCCTGGCCCCGGCCAAATCTACAAGCAAACTTCACTGTGGAAACTTTCCTGAAAACCTTCATTTTCTGAATTACAACAGCTAATTTAAATGTACATATGCATTATAATAATTCAATTTCCAGTAACAAAAAAAAAAAATCACAGGTATGATTCATATTTGAAAACATTTAACACACTGTTTCTCCAATCTACAGATTACTAAATTGTACTGCTCTACATAATTCAGAAGCTGCAAAACAGATCCAGATAATAATGAATTTTACCAGCAAACGAGTGCCTTTTTTAAAAGGAGCAAAGCCCTGTAATAAGCTGGTTTTGAGCTTGATAGATTTGCATGCTGCCAGAGAGTGCAAGCGAGAACGCTGGCCACTTCCCTTCTGAAAGAGGAAGCGCATGTATGATTTCATTCCCTGTGTGCATCGGGAAAATGCAAATAGGATGAGCTGGGAAGATTTGCTTTCTGGCCTTGATTTGTTTGTTCTCCTCCTGCCCTCAAATACTTCCACAAAACAGCTCTTCTCTTTGTTCTTCAACACAGTAAGAAGGTAAATTAAGACAGTTACTTCAGTGATGATCTAAATGTTCTGTAGTAGAAAAGACACCTAACATAAATACACACTCTTTAAAACCAACAAACAAACAAAAAAAAAGAAGTCCTTGCTGTTAGAGATGAGCCTAAGCTACAATCGTTGGCTCCTTAGCTCCTCCCAGCTCAAACTTCCCCAAATTTAACATGTTGGGAATGAGGATTTGGCTTAGATTAATCTCTAATGTATACTTTATAGCTTTTACTCTTAGAAACACATTTATCACCATTAAATTCAGCTTGTGTGCAAGGCCATAAAGAGGGAAGTTAAAATATATCAAGGTGAGAGAAGATTAAAGCTTGGATGAGAATTTCACTGAGTAGATGCACTAGAGTTCAAAGACAATGTTGTTCAGGGGTTATGGACAGATTTATAGGCAAAGCAGTAATGGAGAAAGTTGAAGGAAAGTTCAGGTTTCAAGGGCAAACCACTGCAGACAACTATTGCAACTGGAGTTCACACACTGCAAACAATATGCAACATGACGACTGAAATATGATGAAACAATTCCTTGTGTTTTATCTCTTCATGAAATGAGCTTCAGAAATGGGCAAATAAAACCACCCATGCACAGGCACACACCTGTAACAACCTTTATGGCTGTGGACAAGTCTTTATTGTTCGGGGGTGGGAGGGATCAGAAAGTTTTTAGGTGAATCTTTTCCCTTCCCTACCCTTCAATTCACTGGCACATTTCTGTCTCAGTAGTATTACAGCAGGAAATGAGATTTCTCGGTGGGAAACCTAATCATATGTATTAAAGAATTCTAAAAATCAAAACTGTAATTTTTTCACAGTTGTTCTTAAGCATATTCTGTATTTTGGGTTACGCTAATCAGGTACACTTTTTTTGAGAGATAGTGTGTGTGTGAATGAAAGAGGTGCATACAAAAACTCTGTGCTGAACCCACCTGGTTGCCTGACCCCTTCTGCCCTTCTCCCACCAGCCTGTTTTATCTGCCTGTTGTATTTTGTATGACATACTCATTGTGTGGGACAATGAAGCACACCCTGGCATCTTTTATTCTACTGTGCCTCAGAAGACTTTCTAAATACTACCATACTAAATAAACACACATTCATTCAAGATTTCCATTGCTTACAACTCTCATATTCTCAGCTGGAACCTATCACAGTAGCTTTCTGTATGGGTGTTCAGTATTATACTAAATAATAAAGCTATTTACTCTAGTTAGCAATTAAATTGATTCTGCATCACATTGCACCACATTGCAGCTTTCTTCAAAGTTTCACCGTATTGACAGGGCAACAGAACTGATGACTCTCCTACTTAAATTTAAACAGCTCAGCACAATTTGCATAAGACAATAAATATTTGACTACATTCTTCATATCATTGTTACATGACATTTTCTCAACTGCTTCAATTTAAATTACCCGGAGCCTCCAACACATGCAGATTTCCTCAAACCAAGCGAAAAAATGGCAGCAGCATGTCATTAAATTTTAATGCAATCGTATACAAGCTAATGATCTCTAGGGAAGATCCACAAACAACAGACCTGACTCATCACTTCATTACTCTAGTTTTGATATTAACAGAATTACATTGGAATAAATCTGGGGCAATGAAGTTGCAATTAGGCTCAATATAATGAATTTGATCCCATTAGTTTAGTACCATTTATATTTTTTATTTCTTGAAAGTGATTTTTTTCTTAAGTACCATAATCTTTATCAGCAGAAAATGGGTACTGGAAACTATCTGAATTTAGGATTCGTCATCATTCCTGGTATGCAAACGCAGCTGATGATCTCTGAAGACATTTCTAAAGCATGCATTTTGAACACAAATGCACTCTCATATCTCCGGTAGAGCACACAGGGCTGCCTTTACTCACCACTGCTCAGCTCTTCTCATCACAAGCTCCTGTTACCATCTTTCAACCTTGGCAAAGCTCTGTCTGAAATTTCACACTGCTGTGCCACGGCCTACAACCGACACTCCTGGCATGTTGTCTTACAAATGGTCTGGTCATTTTGTACGAAATAGAGTGTGGAAAGAGGATTTCCATATTATTCATTCCTACAGCCACTGCATGTGATGTGTTATCATACCCCGAACCTCTGAAGCACCAGCATAAACCCCACTGATGGGAAGGGAGAGGTGAGGGGGGAGGTGGGCTAGGGACAGTGGTTTGCCACTAAAGTGACTTTTCCTGTTCCTGGGCACGTAGCGGGGATCTAACATGACAGCAAACATTAAAACTGACAAAAAAGAAAAATCTGGAATATCACATGGGATTATTAGAATCTGATAGCCAACTTGAGTTTTGCTCACACTGAGTTTCTTCACCTCTAGGGCAGCATCACTGGGCAAAATTTTCCTGTACTTGGTCCTACTAGATACATGAACAGCAGGAGCCTTCTCTGAGCTGTCTTCTCTGGCCTGAACAGCTGAAAGGGGATGTGGCAGTTGTGGTGGAACCTGCTGCCATTCTCCATCCATCCATCCATCATCCTATTCCTCAAAACACCGCTTAATATATTTGGAGAACTAGGCCTGCAGCAGCATACCAGTCGTGGTTTCTTCCCTGTCCTCCTCCAGCTCACCAGACCCAGTTAACACATTTTCTCTGGACCTCTCAAACTACACATGGCAACTCTTCCTCCGATGGTGCTCGCTTGCTGTTCTAATGAATTCACACAAAGGGGAGGACAGCAAGAAGCGACCGGGGGGCTTTTACCCCAGCTCTCTCCTCCCCACACACCTCCCAGCTTCACGCTTGGTCCTTCCATCCTCATGCTTTGTGTTACCCACTCACGGTTTTATGACCTCCATCTGCACAGGATGTCATTGATGTCAAACAAGATGAGGAGAAAACCAAGTGCAGCTGAACCACCAAGCAGTGTGGCTGCGCTCTAGAAGGAACTATAAAACACCACAAAGGGTCTGGGTTTATTGCTTCTTACTGATTCATTATCAAATACACTTTGTCCATAAACAGCCTTTTCCAGCTCTCTCTGCCCCCAGCTGCCAGCTGGCTAATGCAGTGCACAGGTGTAAATGAAAGCATCATTTGGCCTGCAGAAAAGCTATTATGAACAAAGATTCATCTAGATTTTCAGATCCCAAAGTCAATCTGTAAGGCTGGCAATTAAAAAATTGCATCTGGGAACAACAAAGCAAAGCTAAGCAATTCACTCACCTTTTTAATGTACTTGCACGCCTTACTTCTGTAGGAAAGGGAATCCCATCAACCCACTAATACAACTGATTTCAAATAAAAAACTAGAATGAAAGAAACTGAATATGTACTAAAATCCTTGTAACAATTTCTATGTGTTTGTGTTTTCATACCTTTGAAGAGATTCAGGTAGTAGCTTGAGGCACCCAGCTCACTACTATACGTGTGTGTATATACGCAGGTATATATATAAAACACATACATACACACACATGCACAAGAACATGAAAAGGTATGAATACGAGGAAAACATTTGAACCACCCTCTCCTTCCTACATGCATACTTTACTTATTTATTTTAGTGGCAGTAACACACTATGGAGTTTAGTGACACAAAATAGTTATTACTATTTGATTTTAGATTTAAACAAAGGGAAAGAGACAAAAGAGATGAAGCTATGAGCTGGAATTAATATTATTCTAGTTATATTAAGAATAATGCTGTGATTAATGGCACAGAAAAAATTATTTCTAGAATTCTAGATGTACAATAATTTCTTAGTAGAAAATATAAACTGATTTCAACATGGTTTAGTTACAAGAGGATACATCTTCTTATCTGGGCATTGGTAAATATTCAAGTTAAGGTTTTCAAGAATAAGTGAGCTTATGCAAGCCCATACTTAGATACCACAATAAATGACTTGATTCATTACAGTGTCAAGAAGGCAGCAGAGCTTAGTGAAGACAATAAGGCCATTTCCAGCCCAAAAAAAAGGGATGGCATTTTTTGTCAACTTTTTCTTTGATATTTTATTTACAGTTTGGGATATGACAATTTCAAAATTACATATTATGTTCTTTAATGGGAAGAATTGTGGGTTTTTTTGTTTTGTTTTTGTGTTTTTTTTTTTTATTAGCAGAATATCAGTTTTATGCTAAATTCTCATTGTATTTTAATAGATTCTGAACAGACTCCTTTACTATCAGCTTCATATTTTGAACACTAATTTTTATCTTTTTCTTAATATGATTACAAAAAGAAAAAGAAAAAAGGTGAGAGACAAATGCCAATCCCACTTTATGCTTGTGGCATGTATAAACATATATATTTTTTATATATATATGTACACACACACAACTCCACTATGACTGTTTTCTTTTCAGCCAAATCTTCTGACCTATTAAACCATTTAAGTCCGTCTTATTTTCTCCTCTTATCAGCCATCTCCTTCCCTTTCTTCTGTGCTCCTATTCTCAAAGCAAACAGTGTCACTCAGTGAACTGGGGTTTAAAAATGAAAAGCCCTTCTACCTGTGGGTCTGTAAACATCAGGCACAGGGTATTTTGCTTCTTTTAATCTAAAATCTAGGTGACATTGGTGCAACAGATGAAATGCTAAATTATCAAAACAAATTCTTTAACTCAGTACTTAATCCAAAGTACAAACCCCCAAAATATTAAAAGCAAATTCAGAATTACACACAGCACAAAAGAATGCTTCCCACAGAATTCCTTCTGCTCCCTGTCGACTCAGCCTTTTTCACCCCCACCAGCATTGTCAGCAAAGCCAAAGGGAATTTTGCCAGGGTAAATACTGCTAAATGGGGTCCCACATCCATAGATATTTCGCTTTTCCCCTGTTACCAAGCCATTCCTGATGTCAATATGCCTGTAAGATAAAATGGATTTTTTTTTTTCCCAGGTACTTGCAGTTTTGAGATAAACACTGACCCCTTGGGCATAAGAATATGCCCATGCCATTTTGATGTCTTGGATATTTCTTAACTAATTAAGTTAATCACGTAAACAATGACTGAGTAAAAAGCTACACACAGTTTTCCAAAATCATCCTTTGTAGGGGTAGGAACAGCCACCCAGACCAGACTTCCTACGGAGCATTCAGTTTAATCCATCCTCTAAACCCATCACATGAGTTAGTTGTTTACTTCAGTTATGCTTTTACTCCCCTGCCCAGGAGGAGAGATCAAGACCTCGTGCTTGTTTTAAATCTTATTCAACCATACACAGAGTCAAAACCACAACCCCAAAGAAGCCTGTAGTCAAGCACTAGGGGCAAGAAAACTTAAGAGTTTAGGGTAACCTGACCCACTCATGTATCCCGTTTCCCAGAGTTCTGGTACTTGTTTTGCATCTCCTTCTTGTCCTTTCAAAAAAATCAGAAAAACTTCTTCAAAAAGCAGGGTTAATAAATCAAGGAAGATGCTTTCCTTTATAGCTATGAGACAGAAATGGTCAAACAATACCAAAGCAGAGACATGAAGACCCAGGGGATCGCAGCAATGAGAAACGGACTGACTTTATCCTTCTAAACATCTCCCAGGTCAAGAGACAACGAGGAGAGAGAGGCAGTGACCACCCAGAGTACTTCCCTGGGAACTCCAAAGTGCAGCTCTTGAGTGTGCTGCTCACTTGGTACATCCATGCTGCTAGCGATGGAGCACAGACCCGAAGCCCTCCATCACCTGCACCTCCTGGTTTCCTTTGCAGACATTCCCAGGACTGCAAGCAGGGAGGGAGGCAAGGTGTGCTCCCTCCTGCCGATCCCCTGCCTAGGAAGACTGGGAGAGCAGGAGACCAAGGAAAACGTTACTAATTGACAAAGACAAAAGCAAAAAGCAACTTAGGAGTGGTAAGCACTACACTAAGATCAGTGGAAAAATGTCAATGAACAAAGGACAAAGAAAAATAAAGGCTTCTTTCCTTTCTCTGTGTTACATTTTCATGTATTGTTTTCAATACAAATCTTATACTTTACATCATCTCTGCTATTAATGACATACTTGTATATGTCATGCATTTCATATTCCGAATTAAATATTTTTATAATATATACTTTACTTTTATTTACTGACGCAAAATCAGAATTCTGGGGTTTGTATATTCAGGATCCTGGTACCGACTGAAATACGCATTTCACTGTCTCTAAGGTACTTTCCAGCTTAGTAGAAAAGGGCAATGTTTTCATACGATTTGCTTTATTGATATACCTTCCAAACACAAAAGCAGGACTATATATTATTCATCACTGCCTTTCCCTTGTTAGGTAACATCAGTTAAAACTGACCTTCCAGGACATTCTTCCCCTTAAAACATCAAAGCCAGATGACAACTGTTCAAAACTTCTGGACCTCTCTCCCATACAGCTTTGAACAAGAACTCCTGTGCTGGAGCAAAAGCAAACTTCATAGAGAGCAACTTGTATCATTGCTTGAAGATCTCACAGAAGAGCAAAAGTCACCCTGCGGTGAAAGCAGACTGCAGCTCTTGTGTGCGGATTTCCAGCATGAACTAGGACTCAGCACACAGCGTCTGTAACTTTCCAGCACAATGTGACAACATTCCCAATAAAAAGTTTCATCTACTTGTTTCTTAGATGCATTGCGTTTTTTAGAAGCCAGTTGTGCATACTTCTTCTCATTTCGTCAAATTCATGCTTGGGATGATCCATATGGATTTAGCAATTACCACTGACAGAAAAGGTCACAAAATTTTGCCTGTTCCAAAACCGTCTGTTACTATTCTTTGGTCAGTAGTCACAGCAGGGCTGAATCCTTGCTTTTAAATATGTAAAGCTCAATTAATTTTATGTGCATTTTTCCTTATGGGTTTTGGCCAATTTTGATGAAAGTTTCAGCTTGGTCCATTCAAACATGGATGTCTCACAAAAAATTATTTCCTTTGAGGCTATTTAGACTATTTGAATGAAATCTCTCTTACTTTTGGGAAGTACTTTATGGAGACATCCTGGTTACAGAATTTTGTTAATGGAAAACCATTTTCAAGAAGTCCTGAAATGAGAACATGATCCCAAATAATAACACATGGACTAAAAAATCTTGAAAGTTCAAAAGGTTGAGTTGCCTGTTAATCACGAAACAAGAACACAGAACAGACCAAAGTTCTCTTCATATACAACTGCCACCCTCTGGCAACTACCATATCTCTTTTAAAGGCCTGCTCTGAAATTTTGTCTCCGCAAATTCCATTTCTAAAAGCTATGCACCTAACTTTTAAAAATTTTTTTTTCCTTCTTAATAGCAAGGTATTTCCAATTGTCCACACTAAGATACTAATACGCATGGACTTTTTCTTCTTTCCAGGTTTCACCATGCTCTTGGCAGCAGTGACACAGTTCTTCCCCAAGCTACCGGAGTTAAACCACACCACTTCCCACCAGAATACCAACCAAACCTGGGGCTTGAGGTTCCTCTTCAGACAAATACACCAGTGGGGGAAAGAGGGACAGCAGGGGATTTACCAGTAGTAGCAAAACATTTAGAGAAAAGGACTTTAGAGCAAGTCTACATGCATTTTTATCTTCCCTAAGTTCCCAATGCCTAGTGACCCTCAGGTGCTGACGGCTCTCAACACACATCTGCGTTTCAGTGTTGTTCTTCCAAATAGCTACTGCCTGTCTCACTCCTGAAAACCCATCTCAGAGTCAAAGTTCTGATTTTCTGTATTTGTTTTCCATTGCCTATCCTGGCCAAAGCTGAGATTCAGAGAAAATGAAGGCAAACATCACCACCTAGGAAGTCTTTAGAGGGCAATGCCAAATTTATTTTTAGTTGAAAGGTAGCCATACTGACACCTGCCATGTTTTTGGCTTTCCTTTTTCCACACACCTCCTGGGCAACATGGTACATTAGACATACAATAATTACTACAACAAGGGCCACAAATACACTGCTACTATACAGCTAAACCCATTGCCATACAGGTGAAACACATCCATAATAAATTTCCAATCCATCACTAAAACTTTTGTATTGATGTCCAAACTAATTATATTTGTACGCACAAAGTAATCTAGAGCCCAGCGAAGCAGGGAAATTGAAGGAATGACACAGAATACAAAAAGTAAGCAAACCAGCAGCTCTCCGATACCTCCAACTCTTTCCAGGATCCCTGAAAGCTGCCTCTTGCTCTGTGTAAATTGTGCTCTGCAGACGTAACAGTGTATGATTTTAATCCTGCAGAGCCTCAGTAAAGCTTCTACCTACCACAGTATTAAACCAAGTGTTTGGGAAGCTCTGCTCAAAAGAAGGTAAAACTAATAGCTGTTATCAGAAATTCAAATAATAATGATTACCGTAAGTGCCATAAACAATTCATGATGCTGGAAAAATCAGTATTTTTTGAAAATGTAACAACTGTGATGCCCTCTCTGCATTTACCATTTGTGAGAATTTAAAATATCACTTCAAAAACCTGAAGTTCATCTGATAAGAGCAAAATAGCACTGTTCACACAATGTCAGAACACTTTAAATCTTAAACAAGTCTTTAACCTTGGCTTTCAGAAACAAGAACATAAGTTTCTAGTTGCACCTATGCGCCTTCATTCTCTCCAGCGGAAAAAGGCTATTTATTACTGCTCAACTACGAGCAGTCTGCAGCGCAGGGAGCCCCAGTCAGGCAGCGGTGCCACCTGCCTTTGTCACACAGCTGTGGCTCCGTTCCCAAAAGCACCAGCCAACCTCAGCAGGTTAAGAGCCGTGCTACATTTTTCACCTGGATGTGGTCTGCAATGTAAATGAGGTTGCTCTCTAAGCTTGCCTTCAGAAACCACTCTCAGGAACCCAGATCAGCCATTTCCTCCTTGAAACCTCTCATTCCCAGAAGGAGAGAGAAAAAACTAAGCTTCCCCAGCAGTAAGCATCTGCCAAGAAATTTTAAGTGTTCCCATCCAAATACCCTCCTCCCTTTTCTTAAGCTTTCCATTTCTTGCTGTATTATAAATCACTCTGGGGAAATAGCATGGACTCTGAACATTTAAGTTACGTTCCTAAGTGGTAAACCGTCAAGTTTTACTAGCCTCCTTAAAATAAAATAGTGTGGTCTGTCTTCAGAAGCAAATTATATATTGCTTTTTCTATATTAATTATATGTTACATGGATTAAGGGCCGTAGTAACAGGAAGTTAAACTAGCCCTTATGGAAAACTGCTATATCTGAAACAGAACAAATATCACAAGAGTTTGGGGAATGCATCAAAATGCTATGCGAAGATTAGTTCATTTGGCTCCAAAATGGCTTGTCAAATAACAGCAAGATATTTTTTTAAATTCGAATATAAGAGCATCTGACCTGTGGTCAGACAACAGGCAGTACCTTTCAAAATGACGGAGCTCTGGTACAATACAGCAGGCACGCTTTCTCCCCTGCAAGTGCTTCTCCTACACACACATCCTCCCACATTTTGGCCTGTGAATATTCATTCCTTTATTAACAATCTCCTAATCAAATCTTTGTTCCAGGAAGGTCACCATAGGTGAAGAATAATGCATTAAAATGATTTCAAAGTATTTACAGAAAGATGCTGTAAGAAAGGAAGGAATAGCTTAAGTACAGCTGAGACTGTGCATCACTAATGGGAGTTTCCGCAGAAGTTGAACATTTTGACAGGATGTCAGCCTGGGAGCAGAGTTCCTAAACCAGCAGAGACGCAAACAGAAGTACCGGCCAGTAGTAAATGCTTTCACCTGGCATCAACTGATGGACTGGTTTTCTTTACCACAAAAGGATGACTTACACATCCGAGAGGCGTATCAGTTTCCTGTAAGTGGTGACAGAAATTAGGAAAATAACATGAAAGGCACGGGACAGAGCGCACCACGTTCACTCAGGTCCAGTGATCATTTTCTTTGCATTTCAGCAAATTTTCAGGTATCTAACTTCGGATATTAGATGCATAATAAAATAGCACTGAGAAGTTATTGCTCACATCTGTAGGGAGAACAAAATACAGTGTCATCAACTTAAAACTACATATCTAACTAATAAAAACCAACATCAGAGAAAGAAATTATCATCTTGCATCACTTTAAGATTGCGGGCATCTGGTGTAAATGCACGTGTCAGGGTCGGTTAGTCAGGGCCTACAAACCACTACAAATACCATTATTCCAACACTGTAAAAAGAACCACAGTGTTTTCGGGGAATCTGGAAGCTTTGTGAATACCAAACCACCGCACATGTGAAAACATGGCAGTCACAGAGGACTTATTCCCAGGTCTGACACATTTCCTACACGACGTTAGCCAAACCACTTAGATTAGTGTAACTGAGTTTGCTCTACTGCACGTACATAAGGAGAGGAGCTGTGTTCATCACGCTGCACAGCAACATCAAGCCATTTCTGAACCGACATATTTGTGTTGCACTTAGACCTGACATGTCCCTGGGAGGGCCTTCTGCTTTGGAATTTAGGGGACTGCCAGATCGCTTTGCTGTGTCTTAAATGCATTTTGTAAGAGAACATTTAGATGTAGGCTTCTGTCTATGCCCTCTGTTTTAACTGCTGAAGCATAAAAGATCCAGCTCAAGAGGCTAAGTGCAATGTTTGTCTTGCCATAGCTCATGTTTGGAATGTGCTGGACACGAGATGTGGTAAAAACTGGCAGACAACCCTGCCAAATGTTGCATGTGCATAATACAGGCCTGAATAGCTGAGAAGACCCCCTGCGTGAATGAAAGGCCACAAGTACATATTATCACAATAAACTCAACTGACACGAAACAGGTCCAGAGTCTTGGTCCAGAAGCAAACACCCTCAAGGAACCATACAAGGAGTTTGGGGGATCTTTCGCCCAACACACACACCAGAGAAGCCACTCCAGTCCAAAGGGAAACGGGTATTTGCCTTTAGCATTGGCAACCTGTTTGGTATAGGCAAGCCAACAGCCACGTGCCAAGGAGACAAGCCTGCGCTGCCTCCCAGGGGCTCTGTGCAGCTCCTTTTGCTGATCGATTATAACAGTGAAGAGATGGTCAGATGACAACATGAGAGGTGTACTAGTCTTTACACCCCTGATTTTGAACACAATTTTTACTTTACAAAGCCACATTTTAATGAATGAAATCTTGTACTTTCAATTTTAGAGTTCCCCCCCCCCAAATTCACACTGTGATATGGCAATGTAATAGAACAGATTCTGGCAGGAGACAAGCACAGTTCGGAGTGGACCTCTGTCCTGTTAGCAACATTTGACAATGCACCGCCATCCAGCTTGACTCACTGCAAATTTCTCTAATCTAAACTAAAGCATCACCTTCACTTATACTCAATCACTGCTCATGAATACTCTCTTCATATTTTACCTTTTAACAAGCCAGTGGCAGCCATGGTCTAAATTATTTACCAACAGCGCTCCATTGCTCTGTCAGCATCCCTGCCTTTGATTCACAATCACCAAACTTCAAAAAAAAAAAAAAGGGGGAAAAAAAACAAGGGAGAGATAAGGTTACTCACTTGCCAGCACCAAGAGCTAGCCTGAGTACTGCTGGCAAAGTTTTTAGTGCTAACTTAGTAGCAAAAATGCCTGTCAAATTAATTATTCATGTGATGAATACCCTTCTTCTTAGTTTGGTTTATCATGACAAGCTAGAAAGAATCACAGTGGATCTTCATGCAGGCAGGAATGACATCGGAGCACTCCAGTTCAGATGTGCCCAGCCTAATTCCATTACTAAATCATTCAGTCTTGAGGAGCGAAGCTAGACGTCACTTATTCCACTTAGTCAAACTCAGGTGCCTGAAGAAAAAATGTCTTCCTTCAGCAGCTTTCAGCATATTTGAATAAAACTGACTGTGAAATATACTCAGAGCATAACAGATGGCTTGTTCTGAAAACAGGCAGCAAAACACGTCAAGGGGATGGACACAAAAAGTGTCTTTCAGCAGTGAATTATGGAGCGTGAGTCAAAGGCAAAGCTCAGCCATACCCCTAGCTCCCTGCAGTTTGTAACAAGAAGAAAAACAGCCTTCAATTTCTCAGATTTGCTGTAAAATGAAATCCCTAATCCCGTTTCCTAGTACAGAACCATTAAATTGAAGTATGTGGTAAATGAATGGATTACATTAGTACACTTCTAATGTTTCTAACATTCATATGCAATAATTCAACATTTAAGTCTGATTTAAGATTGACTGAATTTGTCTTGGAAGGAGAGATTAAAAGAATTTACACCACAGAACTCATTAAAATGAAAGCAGTAATGGGGAGACGGTTGTTACTCTCAGCATGAAGAGCAACTGCTTAGGAAATCATACAACTTTGGAAATAAAAGTGGTCTGAGACGAATATCAGAAATGAGCTGTGGAATAACCTCCCAAGCCAGAGTATGGAAGTTTCATCATTTGATTCTTGTACAATAGAAAGGGTTGGGGGAAAAGACGTGAAAATCATCCAGCCCAGAACAACTAAGTCTTCTGGCAGATGAACAGAAGAAAAAGCGGGGGGAGGGGGAGAAGACTGGGTCATGGCGTTTAATATTTTGCTACTGTACCTAATGCAGTATAGACTATTCATTAACTGATCAAGCCTTATCTTAGAGCAGCCCGAGTTTCTTTCCCTTGTAACAAGTATTAGAAAGAGTAGAAAAGGATCAGACATAAGATCTATAATTAGATTGGACAAACTGGAAAACAGATAAGCAAAAAATTTTCATTTTCCATCCTCTTTCATCACTCAAACAGGCACCGGAAAACGAAACACCAAATACACAGCTATAATGTAAACAGAAATATCATCTGGCCTACAGAAAAGTTACTCTGCATTTCCACAGTGAACTTTTGGTTGGCTCCTGTTCAAAGTCCATTTAAATTAAACTGTTTCTTAAAAAATCGCTGATGAACAGTGGTACCTAATAAAACACATAATCTTTTAAATTAATTTACTTTTTTCTTTAAATTTACTCTTGCTGTAAAATGTACCTGTTATTACCATGAACCAATGCAAAATGTGCCTTTAGAACAGGTTTCATGTTGCGTTTGTGTTGGTTCACAGCACTTCAGCACACTCCGACCGGAGTACAGGTAAGAGTGCTGCGGCGAGGGCAGAGCAGGGTGGGTGACGCAGGGCTGCTCGGAGAGGCTGCTCCTCTTCCCAGCCAGATCCAACTCCTGCTCCTGGAAGTCTGCTCCATGCCCCCTTCCCCTGTCTCTTAAGCTTACGGATGAGTGACTATGTCCCAAGTTAAAGCTTGCCACTACCCTGTTCCAGAGAGAAAGGTTGTTCAAAGAAGGCAGGTCTCAAGATATAAACTGTTTTTCTTGGGAACCTTTAAAGCCCTTCAGAAATTGCCTGTTCAGTTAAACAAAGCTACGGCCTTCAGTTTAAATTTTGTACGTATTACCTGTCTTCAGATCAGTTCCCAAACTACCATTTCTTTTCCTCTGAAAGGCCAGGCTGCAGGAGTGCTGTACGGCACTGGATGATGGCACATCACGTAGTACAGCCCCTCCGAGAGTGAGCCCGGCCAGCAGCCCCTGCCTGCTCTTAGGGGTACAGACCGATGCCCTAACCCCACTGTGAGGAACCATCAGCAGTGCGTGAGCGGCTGCATCTGCAAAGCGCAGCTGGTACAGCGAGAAAATGGCACTGCACTGCCCGAGAGTAGGAAGGCCACTATTACGAGACGACTTGTTCTCCTGGAAGTCTTTCATGCAGCAAAAAAGAAAGAGGGGAAAAAGCCCCTATCCTCTATATGCACACAGCAGCACACGTGTGTGTGCTCGGAGTCAAAGGCAGTGGCTGAAGTAACGTAATTACAATGTTTCAGAAATGGCTTGATTTCAAGTTGATAATATGCTTATAACTATTAGCTTCTTCCATTACCAGATGGGCTGTATAATGTGAAAAAATAAATTACTGAACACTTCCCAGGGTTGCTTAAATGACTGATTTGTAGCTGCAGGCATCTAGTAAGTTGTGAATGATTATTGATGTAAAAGAGCAACTCCAGCAGGGACCTCAGTAATTAGCCTTTACAAAATTCAGTGGAACGTCGTCAGGGAAAAGAACAAGAAATGTAAGTAATTTATGCACTGCAATTAAACAATTGTTAGAACTTGCAAAAATTTAAACCAGACAGACAAATATGGCATATAACATGCAGCACCTGTGGATTTATAATCTTATCTAACAATACCACTTTTCTTCTATAAGAAAATATCAATTAAGCTAAGCATAGCAAAAACCACACAATTTTGTCAGCCTAAATTACCGCTTCTACCACCACCAAATATCTTTCTCCGATGTTCCTCCTGTGCTATGAAATAATGTAAGTGGCCTCCCTTTCTCATTTTATTGCTTAATAAAGCGAGCCAGATATCCAAGGAATGAACCAGCTATGAACTATTAAATTAGCTGGTGGCATAACTGCTTGCCATTTACATGCTTTTAGCATGATAGTGATGAATATTACAAAGTGACTGAATTATATACCACATTTAGAAACTTATTTTGATAATTATAATTGAAAAATATATATATACGCCTGCATGTATATGTATACATAGAAAAAACCATACAAATGCCAAGAGAGAAACAGATGATAAATATTTTTGAAGCTCAACATGAAATGAGTCTGGAAGAAGTGTGACTGTTTCCAACCTGAAAAACAACAAGCTAAGGAATCCAACAGTCCCATTTCAGCTGGTTATCGTATCTGCTTTCTGTAGGGCTTTCTGCCTGCACAGACCCCTGGTACCACACAGGTAAGGGCAGTTTAGGCAGCACAGCACCCCTCAATGCCAATTCATTCCATCCAGTGCTCTTAATAAAAACCTGCATGCACTCCTGACGTTACATGATCTTTCTGCATGGAGCAATGTCTATAAATACTTCTCAACTTAAGAGCAAACAGCAGAAAATAGCGATTTGATCTTGGAGGTAATGGAAATGCAGCAGTGGAAGGGAAGGCAGCAGCGACACAGGTAGAACAATTCCTTAGCAAGAAAACTATTCAGACTGATTGGATGCAGCAGAGAGGCTCTGACTACATGGCACAAACTCCTTAGTTTTACTGCCTAAGCATTTGTTGTAGCAATGTGATCAAGCCAAAGCTGGGCTGTTGCACACCAGCCAGAGAATCCAGCCCTCCACCTCTGGCCTGCCAATAACAGTAATAATGATAAATTGATGCTATATAGAATCATAGAATCGTTTAGGTTGGAAAAGACCTTTAAGATCATCAAGCCCAACCATTAACCTAACATTGCCAAGTCCACCACTAAACCATGTACCTAAGCACCTCGACTACCCGTCTTTTAAATACTTCCAGGGATGGGGACTCAACCGCTTCCCTGGGCAGCCTGTTCCAGTACTTGACAACACTTTCCGTGAAGAAATTTTTCCTAATATCCAATCTAAACCTCCCCTGGCACAACCTGAAGCCATTTCCTCCCATCCTATCACTTGTTACTGAGGAGAAGAGACCAACACCCACCTCGCTACAACCTCCTCTCAGGTAGTTGTAGAAAGCGACAAGGTCTCCCCTCAGCCTCCTCTTCTCCAGGCTAAACAACCCCAGGTCTCTCAGCTGCTCCTCATAAGACTTGTGCTCCAGACCCTTCACCAGCTTCGTTGCCCTTCTCTGGACACGCTCCAGCACCTCCATGTCTTTCTTGTAGTGAGGGGCCCAAAACTGAACACAGTATTTGAGGTGTGGCCTCACCAGTGCCAAGTACAGGGGGACAATCACTTCCCTGGTCCTGCTGGCCACGCTCTTTCTGATACAAGCCAGGATGCTGTTGGCCTTCTTGGCCACCTGGGCACACTGCTGGCTCATATGGCTGTCAACAAATACCCCCAGGTCCTTTTCCGCTGGGCAGCTTTCCAGCCACTCTTCCCCAAGCCTGTATATAATATAGTATATAACGAATAAAAACTGAGATCCAGCATTGAGCTGTTAGCATGTTACACCAATAGATCTCACCTATTCTCAACTATTTTAGGACTGTATGTAAATATCACTAGATACTACAGAAGAATTTTAATGTTCTTGATTCTCCAGTCCAGCTACAGCTTTTCATGAATCAAAAATCATTTTGTTAGGGTTCAGTTATTCCTTACGGGGATCAGTAAATCAAGGTAAATAGCTGAAAAATTGTTGAATATAGCGCCCTGAGAAAAAGCACAACATGTCACGACCTGGTTCTACCTCCTGCTATCCAGATAGGCTTACTCAGCTATCATCACACACTTCATAGCCTGCCAACCAAAGTATTTAATTTTAAAATAAACATTTGAATTACAGATTATAGACAGCAGTCTGTTTTAGCAGGTGCACTGTCAATGCCTGCCATTCTCAAGTTTTGCCTTACCTACTCAACATCGAGAGAATATGTTGCTAAAATTAACAGAGCACGCCAAAAATCTCTCCACAGCTGTGCCAGGTAAAGCAGAGAACAGATTTAAGCTTTAATTAAGACATTCAAAAGGATATTCCATCCGGATAAACAAAGACAGAAAGGCAAGTGTCTGTTCCCTAGCCATCTTAGGAAGGGTGCACAGTCTTCTGACCTTCAGAAACAGTATCAAACATACAAAATGCAAATACAAAAAGGACTGCAAATGGCAACCCTGCCCGCACCTCTGTGCTGCGCTAAGGGTCAGGCCTGAGTGAGCACACATGTGGAACCAGCTGCAGATCTTTCCCGACAGGTTGCCTGCCCCAAAGTGTGCAGCTTCCAGGCTCTGCCCTGCCTACTGCACCAAGTGCTCCCCTCCCTCATACAGCAACACCCAGGGGGTTTCATTGAGATCTAATAAAGCTCTACAGACAAAATTATCTGAATATTGGTGCACCAACTATGTCCATGGCACAAGAGAGACGTTTAGTAAGTCTAGAGAGACAGATCTCTGCTAAAGAATTTGAACACTGGAGCTGCTTTATCCATATAATGTAATTGTCTCCTAAATTCACCAGCATTTGTAGACTCGCAGTTAATTCGTTCCCTTCAAACAGCATGGCAGCTAAGTAATAACAGGGGGAGAAAAAACCCTTAAAGGCCAAGAGAATTAACAGCATCTTACTAAAGCTAGCAAGGCCATGCATTATTCATGCATAGAAGACAGGAGTACACTCATCAGCTTAGAAGGCTATAGGGAACTCTGAATCCGAGTCTCTCATAATTTGTAGCCATTAAAAAGGCTAGCTGCAGTATTTTATCTGAAAGCAAATGACAGTTAACGGCTGCATTTCTTACAGAGCCACATGCAGGCAAAGGGATTGCTTCCAGTTCTCACAGACATTGCTGGAGCTCCGGTCGCAGAGCTAACACAAGAACTTGACTGTTCTCCCCTGGACACAGCAAGGAAACACAGAGGAATATTTAAGCCAGCCGATATTCCTAAAAGCAAGAAAGAATTCCTGTGTTACTGTAAGATGTCAGAGCATGTGGCTATTATACAGCATGCTTTCATGGGCCCTAATGAGACCATCAGCATTTAATGCTGGCCAATACACAATCTTTTAAATTAATAAAAACACAGAAAATAGCTACTTTGTACTAAAAGTAGCCTTTTCACTTAAACTATTTACATCCACTATGAAGTGCCAGTCCAAACTAATATTGCATGTTTGCAACCTTCTTTCGAAAAATGCACCTTTATAGTACAGTAGCTATTATTTCTCTACAGTATAATCATGGAAACTGCATGACTGCATTACTTCTAGCCCATATGTGTTAAATAAGTGAGCTCATTTTGTAGAAAATTTCACACCCGTGTCTGAAATCTGTCTGTTATAATACAGTATTTACTTTTCACCTGGGCTGTAAACTTTTAAAACCACAACGCCAAATCTTGCAGACAAAACTCACATTCACTGAAATCCTAATTGAAAACTGCAGAATTTTGAACAATGTTATTCACAGCAAAGACAGCATTGGTGAAAGAGGGCCGAAGAATGTCAAAGAATTATTTCATATTTGTCAACAAGCTCTCTTTAAGGGGGTGCCTTCCCCTAAACTAGGCTTTGCAAGCTGACTACTCTTAATTTCTGCTTCTCCTTTATTCTTTTACATATACGGATATGAGCTGTCAGATGATGTGCACTAGTTATAACATGGAACACGAACAATAACTCCACTAAAATATTCTTGTGTTAACTAACCACATCTCACAAGCCAAGTCTCCAGATCTGATGAACTATTGATCCTTTTTCTCCTTCTTCTACTCTACAAATCTAATGAACTATTGATTCTTTCCTCCTTCCCCCATTTTCTGCTTTGGCTATGCATGCCCCTCCTCCACTGTCTCAATCTCCTTTTCTGTACAGCCTTATGCAGGGCACAAGCTCATCCTTCTCCACTTCAGCCATGCCTTTCTGTATCCGAATAGCTGCTGGCCTGTCCCGCGATGGGTATCCGACAGCAAAACTCTCAAGTCAGAAATACAGGATTGGATGTTAAGCTGTGCTCAGCAATGGAAGAGCATTGCAAAGGAGCTGGTTCTCCATCCCATTGTCCGTTGCTCTACTGCACGCTGCAGCTGCTGCAGTATGTACCTGTCATCTCCTGCCCTCCACGAGGCCTGATCCTGCACTCTTCCCCAAGCCTGTAGCATTGCATGGGGTTGTTGTGACCCAAGTGCAGGACCCAGCACTTAGCCTTGTTGAACCTCATACAATTGGCTTCAGCCCATTGATCCACTCTGTCCAGATCCCTCTGTAGAGCCTTTCTACCCTCCAGCAGGTCAACACTCCCACCCGAATTGGTGTCGTCTGCAAGCTCACTGAGGGTGCACTCAATCCCCTCATCCGGATTGTTGATAAAGATATTAAACAGAACTGACCCCAATACTGAGCCCTGGGGAACACCACTTGTGACCAGACACCAACTGTATTTAACTCCATTCACCACAACTCTTTGGGCCCAGCCATCCAGCCAGTTTTTTACCCAGCGAAGAGTACGCCCGTCCAAGCCATGAGCAGCCAGTTTCTCCAGGAGAATGCTGTGGGAAACGGTGTCAAATGCTTTACTATAGTCTAGGTAGACAATATCTACAGCCTTTGCCTCCTTCACTAAGCAGGTCACCTTGTGATAGAAGGAGATCAGGTTAGTCCAGCAGGACTTGCCTTTCATAAACCCATGCTGACTGGGCCTGATCACCTGGTTGTCCTGTACATGCCGCACGATGGCACTCAGGATGATCTGCTCCATGACCTTCCCCGGCACCGAGGTCAGGCTGACAGGCCTGTAGTTCCCTGGATCCTCCTTCCAGCCCTTCTTGTAGATGGGCGTCACATTTGCTAACCTCCAGGTAACTGGGACCTCCCCGGTTAGCCAGGATTGCTGATAAAGGATTGAAAGTGGCTTGGTGAGCACTTCTACCAGCTCCCTCCATACCCTTGGGTGGATCCATTCGGCCCCGTAGACCTGTGTGTGTCTAAGTGGTGTAGCAGGTTGCTAACCCTTTCCCCTTGGATTATGGGGGCTTCATTCTGCTCCCTGTCCCTGTCTTCCAGCTCAGGGGGCTGGGTACCCCAAGAACAACTGGTCTTGCTATTAAAGGCTGAGGCAAAGAAGGCATTAAGTACCTCAGCCTTTTCCTCATCCTTTGTCACTATGTTTCCCCCTGCATCCAATAAAGGATGGAGATTCTCCTTAGCCCTCCTTTTGTTGTTATTGTATTTATAGAAACATTTGTTATTGTCTTTTATGGCTGTAGCCAGATTAAGTTCTAATTGGGCTTTGGCCCTTCTAATTTTCTCCCTGTGTAACCTCACAACATTCTCGTGGTCCTCCTGAGTTGCCTGCCCCTTCTTCCAAAGGTCATAAACTCTCCTTTTTTTTTCCTCAGTNCTTTTTTTTTTTCCTGAGTTCCAGCCAAAGCTCTCTGTTCAGCCAGGCCGGTCTTCTTCCCCGCCGGCTTGTCTTTCGGCACATGGGGACGGCCTGCTCCTGCGCCTTTAAGATTTTCTTCTTGAAGAATGTCTCCTTTGCCCTTCAGGACTGCCTCCCAAGGGACTCTGTTAATCAGGCTCCTAAAGAGGCCAAAGTCTTCCCTTCAGAAGTCCAAGGCAGCAGTTCTGCTAACCCACCCCACCTTCCCGCCCTTACTTCTCCAAGAATTGAAAACTCTATCATTTTGTGATTGCTATGCCCAAGACAGCCTCCAACCTTCACATCACCCACAGTCCTCTGTTCACAAACAACGGATCCAGCGGGGCACCTTCCCTAGTTGGCTCACTCACCAGCTGTGTGAGTTACCTGTGGGGAAGTTGTCTTCCACACACTCCAGGAACCTCCTTAGAATGTTTCCTTTCTGCTGTATTGTATTTCCAGCAGACATCTGGTAAGTTGAAGTCCCCCATGAGAACAAGGGCTAGTGATTAAGCAGTTTTATCACCCATCATACCTTCTTGCTTTTGGTAGAATCTGTTCAGCCTTCACCATAAAATCAATATTTGTCTGTTCTGATTCTGTTAAAAACATTTAAACGTAGAAATCTTATTGACTGGTTAAAAGCTGAATTAAAGCAGAGTCAGTTTCAACATGCATGAAAAAAGAAATCTGCAACTAAGCACTGGACTAGGAGATTAGGTGGGCACAGACTGTGCCCACTCCCATATCACATAGAGGGACACTGATGGAGGATGGGGGACAGCAGCATGACCAGCAGAAAGGCCCTCTGGTAACCCAGTGACAGGAGTCCTCATTCTCAGTCATAAGACACTTCCACCATAAGATCTGGAAAAAACAACAACAAAAACCCACCTAACCCGCACCCCCAAACAGGTACCATCACAGTTTTGGGCCATCTCTGTAATAAGGAACAGGCTATGAGTAAACACGAACATGGACTTTTAATGGTTTGCTTTTGTGCCCTGCTTTTTGATACCTACAGATACTAAACCCTTTTGCTTAACTGGAAAAAAAGAACTTCGCTGCATAACAGTTATGGGATACATTACTATCAATAATATATAAATATTAACAACAACAAGCAATAAACTTGACATTTAGAGTTTGTGTTTCCAAACTACCTCCCCTCCCCCAATTCTGAGAAAGTTTTAAGGGCTCATGTTATTATGAACCATCTACCTTACATATTATTTCCCACCTGGAAGAGCATTTGACTTCTTTATTATTCTTATAAATTTATACGTGAGTGCTTCAGACCTATTACTACTAAATAATTTAATCAGCATGTGTCTCCAAACCTGGCTGCAGTAGGAGACCAAATGAGATAACTGCATGCAAAAAACAATAGTTGAATCATAAGCTACCAGAGACAAGAGGCACAAGGAGTTCCACTTCATCAGCCCTATTTCTATAGTTTGCCCAAATCCCAACTCCCACTCATTAAGGAGACCACAAACAGCTCCAGAGAATTATTTCCTCTACGCAGTTTAATTTCCATTGTGAAAAAGTTGTTTACGTTTTCCTTACCAGGCAACATATCACTGCATTGGCAGCATCAACCAAAGAGTGACGGGAAACATGCAAACAGTTATGAGCTACTACCCAAAACTAACTTTCACACAGCCTCCTCCTCTCCCAAAATACTCCATGCAACAAAAGCCTCATTGTTGTGGCTCCAAACCAAAGCATGCAGATGCTCACCAGATGCTGCCAGACCGGGAACTGAGGTAGAAAATGGAGCTTCAGCTGTTACAAACATGACAGGGCTTGATCTGCTGCTATTGAAGTCAGCTGAAGAATGCCACTGTATTTCATAACAGTAGATGCTTACTGACAAAGGCTTAGCCTCTGCAGGCAAACATCCAGAATGCCCTAAAAAAAGCTCCCTGAAAAGCAGCCTCATCTTTCTATCACTTCTCAGGCTCAGGACATGCATCCACCGGCTTACCTTGCTCTGTCCAACAAGAGATGTCCTCTCTGTCAAGGCCGGGTGTTCTCGTACTGGACAGCACAAGACACAGAGATTGCTCCTGAAAGACTGTGTAATGTGTTTTCTGAACTATGAATCTTATTTTATTTCCTGCTCATATAATCTGAGCATCACTTACAATTATCCATTTATGCACATTCCGAAGTGCATTGTTTCAATCACTGGGGCTAATGATACTGTGATAAATGTTTTATCTTGAAAAACTAACAAATACATTATAACTCAAGTTACAGAAACACTGTGGTTCACCTTCTGAAAGGAGGAATGACAGAAAACCTCTACATGAGGATTTCCACCTAACTTAGACTGAAGAAACAGCGTATCTATTTCTAACAGCACTTAGATACCTTCTGCTTATGCTTCACAGTAATAACTGACCTTGGACAAAAGAAAACCCCCATGGAAAACACACTTCACCTCAAGACACATCAGTGGTAGAGACTATTCCAGAGTCTACGGCACTTAGCTCTGCTAGGACACAACCCATCCTTCAGGATAGACCTGGGCAGGCAATAGCTTTCAGCTCACATTTTACAAAAAGAGGAGTCTTCTGACATCATTGATGTGTTCCAGCATGAAAGGAAACACTGCTGTGAACTCTGTAGGAAAGCCACATGCTGCTTGGGTTTTTTTGAACGCTGATCCCCGTTCTTTCAGTGTAACAGTCACAACATTCATTAAATCTTGAGGATCAATAAACAATCCTCCTCTGAGCCATATAACATCTGCATGTCACATGAAACATAACCAAAAGAAATCTGACATTTGAAAATACGAGAGAAGTGTATTTATTTCTGGAGCTGCTACGTATTCCTTAGCTATCTAAATAGCATTTACACAGTTTTATTTATGGTGCCTGGTGCTTGCTAACCAAATCAATGAACAGATTGTCCATCACCCCATTTTCAAAGCAATACAGGGAATTTAGACATGCATCAATTTTAAATCGTGCCCTGAAAGCCCAATTTACACTGCTGTGCAACCTAGCATGATTTCTTCTGACAGTTTGCAAATAAGACCCAAAACAAGTAAATGAAACATAATAAGAAAATTAGTACAACTGGCAGCATGTATTGCATGCCTAAAAATACTGTAACTACATTTTCTGCCGTAAACATATTTAATGCTTTGACAAATACAGAAAGTTGACCCACTGTCCATTACGTTAGCAAGATTTATCAACTTATGCAGGTTGGCCAAGCACCTTGCCTGTGTTCAGGGCTAAGTGTGCTGCAGGCTCTGCACAGCAGTCCAGTACAAGCCTCTGACAACGGATTTACCATGCTTGCTTGACCTTGACAACTGATACCTTAACAACAACAACAAAAGCCAGAATAAGAATTTTTAAAATTGTCTTTTGTATTTTAAACAGAAAGAAGTTGAAGCACAAATAAATGTCTGGGCATTTCAAGAGCTAGCTGTGTGCTATAGGCTGTAACTGTCTAACAGGCAACTCCTGTTCCTCTTGCCTTTTCCTCCTCCCAGCTTCCAAGAAACACTGTGATAAATGTACATAAAAAAGGTGATTTCTAATGTATTAAGGGAGTATCCTGACTGATTAAAAAAACCAAACTTCCCTGCCCCTCAAAAATTTTAAATAGATCTTGGTTACACAGACACACACCAAAACAGGCAAAAAAGAGAAGCAGAGATAGTGGGTAGAGAAGGACGAGGGGAAAGGGATTTTTAATCTTTCACATGACTATGATGTGCTTTGTGATCTTTAGATGACTGAGAAAGCCACAGCTCTCTTACTAATAAGAACTGCTTCCTTGTGAGCTACACCAGGGCTGGGAAGACTTTTCTGAGTATAAAGTGTCTCTTCTGGGGGCACTGCAGGATATCTCTGCTCATCCTGTGCCTCAACTAAAGTTTCATGATATCAATACTGAGAGGGTGTGTGTATGCATACATACACATATATACTGTCTGTGTGTGTATTTGCATACATATATATGTATATGGAATTTTCTTCAAAAGGCATATAAAAAACGCAGTGGTCAATTATGAAGTAGTAGCCTCTGATTTTCTGCTTATAAATACACATCTGCTTACATAAGCCACACAATTTTAGACCTCTGCACAGGTATAGGAATGGAAGAGAGACAGACCATGTTGTTAAGAAGAGCACCCTGTAAGTACAGCTTCCCACAGCTGGCCAAGTAGCAGCTCCTGGGAAACCCAGACAAACTGTAGCAGCAGAGACATTATGACCCGTTGCCTCTTTCCCCCATCGCATTTTGCTAAGGAGCAGTGACCACCGAGAAGCTGACCAGGGTTGATCCTGGCTGGTGGATCCCACCTGGGACTTACCAGTCCAAATCTTTCAAATAAAATAACCCAAAGATAGCAGCCACATGAATTTATACAAATGACATTAACAAGAAGTTGCACAACCCTTGTAAGAATAACCGCATCTTCCGAACGTCATCTTCAGGCACTTTAAGGGGAGAAAAAAAAAAAGATACAGGAAAAAATGTGACTCGTTTCCCTATGATTACACAGAAATAATTCCGTGTTTTTATTAGATTTTATAAAAGCTTAAAATGTTGTGGGTTTGGTTTTTTCCTCGTTTTATGCAATCGTTCTGCAAACAAAACAGCCATTGGGCTGGCATAAAGAGAAAGATGGAAAAAGACTGACCCCAAAAGACTACAGCGTCAGTCTATCCTCAGTATTTCTAGTCTTAAAAATAGGCTTTAAAGGGCTTATCAGTGCCACCAGGCTTCCAAGCCCCCTGTTAAATCAGGACCTCCTGAAGTCCTGTCTTCACCAGTGCCAGTTCAGTCCACCAGAGAAGCAGCGCAACCTGCAACATGAAGCCTTGGCACAATTTGGCAATTTTCTATGCTGTGACATTTTAAAATTCAGATTCAATAAACAGAAATATACACATTTATTCACTTTAAAACACTGTGGAGCTTTTTGTCCTCTAGAGAGGCCGGAAGGGAAAGACAGAAGTAGGCAGTGTCTCGGGCAGTGTGGGAGAGCTGCTGCACCCTGCAGCGTCAAAGAAAAGCAAGCACGGACCCATAGCATCGAACACTTGCAGATGACTAACGTTGCCTCTTGAAGTGGGCAAAGAAACTTATGCCGAGCTGCAACACGGAGCCTTCTGTAACTTTCCATGTCAGTCCTCACAGTCCAAGTACCGCCTGTGTTTATCATAAAGCAGATCAGTGAGTCCACGGGGTCTTAAACACATTGTGCTAACAGTGGGGCCCGAGAGCTGATACTACTAGTCCTAACCAGCAGCTGCTCCAGGATTATCGCTTCCCTGAAAAGCAACAGGTGCTTGTTCATAAAAACCAGATTTATTCTCTGAGACTGTCTTCCTGAGGACAGAGACACATGTGGCCTAGATTGGATTCCTTCTCCTCATACTCTCATTCCCAGGATTTTAAGAAAAAAATCTGATAGTCTGCAACCATATGCCAATGAGCTTTCACCATCTTGGATCACGACTAGCCAGGGATGGACCCAGTCTCCAAGATCACCACTCCCCCTGGAAACCAGCACATCTCTGCACAGACTGCACCTGCTTACTCATCTGTTTCATTTCGCTGACTTCTTTCCTCAAACTCGCTGCAAAAGTATCCTGAATCATTATCGGACTATGTTGATACAATGTTAAGGGCTGCATTTTAATAGAAAAAAGCAGAACACAAATTTTGCAAAACCTCTCCCACTCTGTATCACATATCTATACAAAAGCATTTTGTATGGCATAGCTCTTTTGTTGAAGCAAACGTTATTTTGCACTTCTAAAAATCCAAATCCAATACTAAATGTAAAAAAAAAAATCCTGTAAATCCTAATCTGATAATTTGTCTTTTTTAAGTTGCAGGGTGATACAATTTCAAGTTTCTGAACTTGCTTCCTTGGTTGTCAGAAGGATGAAAGTTACCCACAGTTATGGCAACACACCTGGAGAGCTAGAATATACACGCTACCCCAAATACATGGAGCTAAAATACATCAGCTGAAACTAGAAGGTTGAGGGGTTGGAAACATTAAGAAAAAGGGCAATGTGCCCTCAAGGAAAAGGAGATGCCAGGCCCAGAGCCAGTGAAATAACTAATGGAAGCAGCTTTCAAACAAGTCCACAGCACATACTGCAAATCCTACTGACACCAACGAGAGCAGGATTACCTCCCACATTACACCACTAGGAATCAAAACCACACAAATTTTGCTGTGCTTTTGACTACAACTCATACCCAGGTTTTTAAA
This sequence comes from Balaeniceps rex, assembly GCA_013401315.1. Taxonomy (NCBI): domain Eukaryota; kingdom Metazoa; phylum Chordata; class Aves; order Pelecaniformes; family Balaenicipitidae; genus Balaeniceps; species Balaeniceps rex. Next base: position 69,000 of record VYZW01044138.1, read on the forward strand.
ACAATAAGTAGACCACAATACAGTAAACCAGTCATCTCAGCCCAGAAGAAGAAATAAGAATAAAAAAGAACTGAATGTTTCAAATTGTATACAATTGTTTACAAGAACTTTTTGCATATTCTCCATTCGCTTCCATAAACTTAACAGCATTCAAGTCAAAGCCTTGTCCAAAATAAAATGAGACATTGATACAAGAACACCAATTCTATCAACAGCCATAAGAAGCACACGCCACGACACCACTTGTTATGCTGACAGCTCAAGCTGATGTATGAATTACTGGAAAACACACAGAAATACTAAGCTCTTGATCTCCACAGAGTTATGACCTTTCTTAGCAGTAATGCTCGCCACACACTTCACTGAAATTTCCTAATTACAAGTATATGAAATACACTTCTATTTTGTTTGATTGATTTTACATGAAAAGAGAGACCACTGCTCTCTAAAAATTATTCTGCACTGGCTTCATGGACTCTACCCCATAAACGTTGCATTAATTCATTCAGGCCAGTCACCAAAGACACAGATATCTCTGCAGCAGAGAGTGAGAACACTATCAGCTTGTTCTGAATCAGCAGAGAAGCTGGCAGCCTTTCAAGTTATCCGAAAAAAATTAGGTAGCTGCACAAAGAATAAACTTCAAAGTGCTCGTCCAGAATTCCCTCTGGGAAACAGCATGCATTTTTCACATGCTAATTCCAACAATTAACTAGTAGGTGCTGCTTATTTATGAACTTCTAAATAAATTTTTAAAAGCAAATAACAAAATTCATATTAAATACTAAGCCCTTAGAGAAAGATACTATATTTATGCTTTACTGCACAGAAAAAGTACGTTCACTTCTTTTCAGCTACATTAAGGTTCAAAGGATCCTCAAGAGGATGATTCAGCAGTTAATGCGCATCTTTCAGTATTAAACTGGTGAATCTCTTTCCTCAGACCACACACAATCACCACCCTCCTCTTAAATTTTTAATGCATGAAAAATACTCAGTCACGAGTCAGAAGAGGAAACTTTTCAGTATTTGTACTTTATGTATGAGAGAGGACTGATGCTCTGGCCAGTTCAAGTCCTGTTCTTTATTAACAGCATTGTGTTGGCTGCAGTCACCTTTACTTTGTCCCCAGCAACAGCATGTACGGCAAAGCCACTTCAGGCCTGCTCCTGCTCCAAGGAGGAATGCACACACTAAAATACCTAAAATTACATTTGATAATATTAGGTTCCAAAAACTTGGAGAAAAACAAGAAGAAAAAACCCCACCATAGCAGCACTGATTAACTCATATATGCTCCCATAGAGACACTAACTATTTCCAGGACATTAAGCATCTTAAAACCCCAGTCTAGGACCTCAGTTTCCTGCTTGTCTTGAATCGCACCCAGTACTTGGGGCCCGGGGCTGTCAGTGCTTGTACACAGAATTCAGGGGCTCCTGAAGGCACGGGAGCCTTGCGAGCCACAAGCCAGGCAGGATTTTCAGGCTACCCACTTCCAGACCCATGTGTGTGGATCCTACTGCATGTGCATTTGATGTGAACATTTTAAACATTTGTGTAGCAGAATTATAGACTTTATGTTAATTTGAGAAGTTTTTGACAGAAGCAATAACTCTTTGAACATGGACTACGTACAGCTAGGTTGAAAGGAAAAAAAGAGGATTTGGTGGTTTTGTTATTTTAATACCTTACACTCCATTCCTGCCTCCTGTAGCAGCACTAGTATCAGAGACCCATATAAAAGCAACATCTTTGTTTTGCAACCGATTTCCATTTCAAAGCAGCAAATCTAGACATCACTGTTTGAATGATTTCTTAAATCTCATTTCCATATGCCAAGCAGAGCAGTAACCTGCTTCTTCTGTTCTGTGCCATGAAAAGCTTCCAACCTACAGATCCGTTTGATAAAGGCATGAAAACAAAGTATACATATGCTCCCTAGGGCTTTTTGCTAAAGAGTTGATTTGCATGAGGCATTACAAATTAGCCTTTTTCAAATGAATGGAAAATCCCTAATTTACTCTGTACACATATTTAACAGATTATGAAATTCATAATATTGGATAAAAGAAAATATATCAGTTGTAACTGCTGTTTTGGACAGAGTTGTTACGCAGTGATCCCAACCACACTAGTAGCTTCAGAAAGAAAAAGGGGCTTTAATAAATACTCATACTGCTAAAATACTGTTCCTGAAGGAAAGCTACAGCTGGACATAAGTACGTTGAGAGAGTGCAATCTCCTCCTCAGTCAGTCTACTCTGGATATTTGTTGTCTGTACGGCTGTTGTGCAGCCAGACAGAAAATAACATCAAACCTTCATGCTATTCCTTGCTTTTGGCCATGTTTCTAATCTGCCTTCGGAAGCAGCTATATTGCTTTAACGCCTTGGTAGATTTAAGCACTCCAAATAAACACAAGGTATGCAGGGGAAACTGGTTGACTTCACACACTTTATTTCAAAGTTCAAAAGGAGACAGGTAATTCGTAAGCCTTTAACCACAGAAATACAAAAGCCATGCACATAAAAATTAAATACACATCCTATTTCGGCCACATCTTTCTCAAATATTTCTGCAAGCTAAATCCAAGATTTCAACCCAAGTTGTCTACAATTAAGAAATGTACGATGAGAAACCCGTTCCCCACACCACAAGTTTAGCCTCAGGCACAGAAACTGCTATACCCTGTTTAGATTTTTATTATTTTTTAAAAGAAAGCCGTATTAAGATACTAGCCCAGAGCAACAGCCTACGAGTTAATTGTTTCCGTGTAGTTTGTGAAGGCAACAAACGCCACAGGAACACACGTCTACACAAGAAGCAGTATTACTCACCATTAATCCCTTCCCGCCCCCCCGAGCTTTTTTCCAGCAAGACAGCCTCAGAGCTACCCTGTGTGATGTCAACGGTTATTTTGTGCTGATTACTGGAATCAAATCTCCAGGCAGGATATATTTACAGCTGTCTACACTGCCTTACAATAAGCTGATGGATGACTCATCCTTTTTCCCCCTTGAGCTGAAATCACTAAAAGTAAGATGGAGGCAGAGTGACAGCCAGCAGGAAGCGAGGATCCCTTCCCACCTGCCCCTGCTCCCCCCTCTCCTGCCACAGGAGACTCCTGCATGGGGAGAGGTGAGCTGCAAAGGCCTTGCTCTGTATTTAAAATACATTAGAATGCAAGTCTTTACCAGTGCGTGCAATGACAAAAAATAATCCTAGAAAATTTATTATTTTTAAGATTTCAGCATATGTAAACCCACCAATAAACAGGCATTTATTTCAAAGTTCCAGTACCTGTGTGCTTGCAACAGCTAACATCCCAACGCCATGAGTGCATGTCCCCTTGTCGTGCACATTAAACAGAATGCAAGAAATTAAAAATCAATGATCATAAATGTAAATACATCACAGGAAGATGAAGTGTCAGTAGAAACAAAAACTGGACTCTTTCCATCAACTATCTAGATGGCGCAGATTTGCCAGGAGAATAAAAATATGACCAGATGATGGGCTGATAGCACAGACTGAGTGACAGAGACTGTCAACTCAGCAAGTCTGCAGGGAAAAAGCACGTCTGCTCTGTGTGTCAATGGGGAAGGATGTGAGTTTTCATTATCACAGACAAATTTAAAAGAGGGTAAGTGTATTCATAGCATGCCTGCCTCTCATTTCTGTCAGCATCAGCAAAATAATACTCAATGAAAGACTGAAAAGAGTTTGTGGGTTTGTTTTTTTTAAAACCGGATAAGCCAGTTTATATTCACAGCTGATTATCTTAATGTATGGTGTACCAACAGAAGAGTGAGTCTTTTGTAAGCTCCGTCAGTACTCATGAATCAGCTGGCTCAGTAAGACATGCAGGTAACCAACATCTGCCACTGGTAGGTTGGTCTCTTCCTACAGATTTGGGCCAGGCACCAGGAAGCCCTCGAGCGCAGTTAAGCATGTGCCTACATGCCATTGACTTCAAATGAATTTACACACACATTTGAAGAATTCCATAAATAGAGATGATGCCCAGAACTGGGATTGGTGCTCAGTACACAGCCACGGCATTGGCACTTTCAGCTTTTCTCATTATCCAAACATGCCTTTGCCGAACTAAACATGAGGACACTGAAGTTTGACTTCTGTACTAAACTGGTGCCCATAAGCACTGGGTGAATAGCTTCTGGGTAAACATACAGATAGTTTCTGTATGAACTTCTTGAGCAATACAAGGAAGTCCTGGAGTGGTTTGTAGCATACCATGGAACTAGAATCTTTAATACTGGATAAAATACAATATTGTCTGCTACGTAAAAAGCATCCAACCCATTCATATTGATTGCATGGTTCTTCAGTTATAAAGTTTTCTTGTTTATGGTTTAAGCCATAAACAAGCTGAAGTCAAAACGGAGCTGCTAAACTATTCCATCAAGACACAAGATTTGGCCTACCAAAAAAAACTTCTCTTGAAACAAATTATATATGTGCAGGGATTTGCAGCACCAAAATGGCTTTCCTCATTTCTTAGTACCCCATTTGCCAGTTCAAGAAATTACTCAGGAACCACTAGAAAACAACATGGAAGAGAGATCTCGCTTATCTTTATCACCTTGCCATATAAAACAAAGAAAGAAGCAAGGTATTTAATCTGGAAATACTATCTGAAGCATACCTTCCATCAACAAAATGGGAGTTTAAACACATATTTAGTCATCTTGCATTCTTTCATACACTCCACAATGACCTGTTGGGTAGAATGACATGTCATTTTCCCAACTAATTATCTACTTGGCCCTGTGTTTTGCTGGACAAAGCTAGACTCGTTTCATCAGTTGTAGGAATCCTACTATGTGATGGGTGCAGATTTGATAAATGAACATTGCCTCAGCCTAGAAGCCTAAAATGAAAGAAGATTTCATAAATGCGTTACCTTCTTTCGTAGTGTAAGGAACCGAAGTGGCAAGGAAAAAAAGGGTTAATCTTGAGTTTAAGAAAAAAAAAATATTTTTATCAAAATTATTAAATGGAAGAGAACAAGTGTCCAAAGGGCTTCTGTTTAGCAGTTTTAGGTGAAGACAACATATATAAATCTTTGTCCTTTATGTACAAATCACTATCCAATTTATGTTAGGAATATCAACATCCAGATTAATCTGTATTAGAACTATGGATTAACAGTAACAGCAATAACACTTTTGAAGTATTTGCTACATAGGAATGCTGCATCTCAAACAGAAAGGTTCCAGTACCATAGAGATGAGCAAAAGCTTCATCTGAAATCTTTTTCTCTTTTTAAAAAAAAAAATGCATTTATACGTTAAAAACTCCAGTTCTTGCACATCATCTCCCCAAATGCATGCTTGCTACAAATGTTTGAATATATATTTACAGTGTGCAAAAGAAAAAAAAAATCAAATTATAGAAATAAACACATCAATACAGTTTTTTCAATACTTAATACAGGGTAAACAAAACCAAGCAGGGGTATGTTAACTCACGTATACAAAATCCAGACTTCTGAAATTTTGAATACTGAATTAAATGCTTACTGTCAGCCTTCAGGGGAAGTTTTGTTGACCAAAACTGCAGCTTATAAAGTCCATTCCTTGTTTATCTACAAGTGACAAACATACCCAATGCTTTCTACAGCACCATGGAATCACCATCTCCCTAGCTACAAACTATGCAAGTGACTACGGGTGGCATTTTCAGAGGTACTCAACTGCACTCCCACTGAAAAATCAGGAGCGGAGCTGCCCTGGCCGTGGCAGAACAAAGCCAGATCAGCATTTGCTTCTGCGGAGACTGAATGAATCTCAGCAGCTCCTGTTCAGCCAGAAGAATCAAAATCACCCAGCTTTAACCCTGCATAGCGACAGCCACAATCTCACCCTGCAACCCCCCCATCAGATCCAATAAATGGAATACAATTTTATCAAGGTAGCTGAACTTAAATTAAAAAAACCCGCAACTAGGGGGATTTACTGCATATCCCGATAAAATGTTCCAAAGGATAATAAAATACCCTCACTATTAACATGTGCAACTTACTTCCAGTTCATATTTTCCTTCTAACCGTAACTGAAAGAGCTCTTTCTCATCATTTTTCTCCTTGAATACAAACTCCTAAACCATGATGCAGTTTCTGGCTGAAGGAGCATTCGGCGAGAAGTGAACCATACAGGGAAGGGAGCAAGGCAGCTGACAGCTGCAGTACAGAGGGCAACCTCATCTCTGACGGACAAAGACAGAAGACAGTTCTTCCAAGCTTAAGAATGTTGCTTTTTTTTATTTATCTATATCTATATAGATATGTAAATGTATGGAGAGAGAGAAGAATCTGATAGAGAAGTTGATGTGGAGTTTTCTGAATAACAAATGTTTCTGAACTTTTCTAAACAAACCCAAAACCAAATAAACAAGGACCAACTCTGATTTTAAGAAAAATACGCATTTCAATAATTTCAGTAAGTTTTAACGAGGATTTATGGTTTGCCAGTTGGTTTACATGTACTTTTAAAATCTAATCTAGAAGGCACACATTTAAACTGTAATGGAAAAACACGTGGATTCACCCACATTATTTTTCAACATTCCCCCTCGTGGAAAATGGTAATCACTCACCTACAGGAACTGTTTGTCAAGGGAGATGCAGTAAAATTTCTCTTTAAAAAGTCAAAGAATAGAAATTTTATTTCTCCCCAGATGCACTCCATATATTTGTTCTATATGATAGTGGGATCCATAGCGCCTGCAAGGCAGACCCTGAGCAACAATACGAATCCCAAGGAACCCCAACAGCTGAAGAGAGAGATGCAAATCATAAACCCGGAGAGGTACTGGTGTTTAGTTTGGCCTCATCCCAACACAAGCTTTTTAGCTAAAGACGTGCCAAGCTTTTTTCCTTGCCTTACGAACTTTCCAGGAGCACGTGGCCACATTAACTCTACAGTAATTGTAGCTACCTAAAGCAAGACAGACAGAACCATTTTCTCCACAAAAAGTTTCTTTGTAATAAAACAACATCAAGCAGAAAGTGAAATAATAGAGTCTGTGTTTCTAATACAGTAGTACTCTAGTCAGAAGATTTTTGTAATAGAATTTAATAGCAAATAAAAATTTGCACTAAAAGCTCACGCAACAAACAAATGCTTCAAAAATAAAAAGTACATGAATGCTCACCAACAAAAATAAGCATCTGATAAAACTGATTCTTGTACAAAAGCCTCTTATGTCCAATTTTCTATGTTTCTTACAGGACTTATTTTTAAATATGCTGATGTCCGTTTGAATGGGAGTCAATCCCAATATAAAGCTCAAATAATTTTCTTAATGAAATCACATTTAATAAGCCTATCCCCCAAATCATCCTAAACCCAGAAGTGGCCATACTATCAAGTTACCGTCCTCTCTTTTTCATTCCAGGATTCATTACAGTTTCAATAAAATATTATAAATTACACTACCCAGATACTTCAGAACAAGAGCTTTATAAATAAGGCAAAGAATTATGCTGTGTGATTTTACACGCCCTTCTTCCCCCTTAAAGCTTAACTCAGTACACTCAACACAGCATCAGTAACTAAACTTAGTTCCTATGCCCCGTAAGCAGTCTAGTCAAGTACTAAATGTCATTGGACAATGTAAGTCCCCTCTTATGTTGTGACTGCAGTCAAAGTTTGCTTACTTCCAATATTTCCATTTTCCCAAGGGAAAGCAAATTCTGTGCTTGTGAAGGATGAAAAACACAAACTATGGCTAGAACACCAAAACTGACCCCAAAGTACACGTGGCACAGATGGGGCAAGGGCGGGGAAGCAGGAAAAAAGAGGAAGATGACCGTTTTCTTCAAATGAACCCCTTTTGGGCTTATCAACCAATACTACTAAAGGTGATTACTAAGACAACTGACAATAAACCCAAAACATCAACATTAAAAGGAAAGCAACATTTTCCATAGCCAAGTCCTTTGTGTGACGTGCGCAACGTTATCAATTCCCTTCCTCGGTATTTTTGGCACTTTAATGGGACCTTAATATCAAGAAAGAACATGAAGTGCTTCAAAGCCCTAACACCATCACAGCACTGTTAAGTTATAATTTTTGCAGAGGTCCATTTCTCTCAATAAAACAGCAGCAGGGAGCATATAGGGAAGATTGCACAGACCACACTGTCAAGTTACACTCCATATTTAAAATAATGCAAGAAAAGACCGATTAAGAGACACAAAAACAATAAAATAGAAAAGGTACGAAGTTCAGGTAACTCCTTTAGAATAAAACACACTTAGCTCCAAAATAGATCTTAATGCTGAAATTATGGGTTTAACTGAAGAGTGGAAAAGCCAGAAGGGTGAACCAGATACCAAGCAGAATTTGTCTTGATGTAACGCTTGTATAACGCTCTGCAAACCTCAGCAAGTAGAGAAACTAGTCAGAGAGGACAAGACAGCTGCTCAAATTCTAACATACAGGCTGGCCCGGTGCACTAGCTGCATCGGCACCGCGCTGATTTACGGCAACTGAAGGGGTGGCCCACTGCATCTGTATCTCAGAAACAGAAAACCTCCTAAGTGAAAGTGAACAGAGCACTAAATTCCAAAAAAATAAACAAATTTTTTAGAATTTTTAAAAAATTGAAATACCAAGCTTTTGGTATGCTTTTAAACTATTGCACAGAAGTCACTACAAGTTCTCCTGCTCAATGAATTAAAAGCCAGTTTGACTTTTTTTTTTTTTTTTTTTTTAAGAACTTATCACTAGGTGCCAACAACAAAACAGCCCTGGTTCATTCACTCCTTCACAAAAAATTAAACATTAAAAATGCACACCGCTTTCACATGTCACTTAAGGCATTTAATTTTCCTCTGAAATCAATTACTTTTTTTTTTTTTTTTTTTTAAATAGGTCAGCTGCTGACCTCCCCAACACTCTCCAGTGCAACTGTCTGACAATAAACAGGCCCAGGAGGTTTACTGAAAACATAAGCTTCTTGAACATCTGGTGCTATTGAAGGATAAAACATGGAAGGAACAAGGCAGGGGGTGGTGGTGGTGTCATTCATGGCTGGGAGAAGACTTTGTTACCTAATATAAGACCTTGCCAAAGTTGGGCAGTTTGGGATCTTAAGCTCCAATTCAGGGAATAATGAGAAAGTGACCTTCTTTAATGGACTGGATCAATGTATGTCAAATAGATTAAGCTTGCTGGCAGATAAGTCAATCTGCAAATGAACTACTGCAAGGTTGTTCAATGATTCAAGGTATCCATAACTAATTTTTCTTAAAACTTGGTATCTTTTTTAATAAACTTCTCAGGGTTAAAAAAAAAGAGAAGTTAAAAATTAATGTTTTTTTTCTTCTTATAATCCATCTTTTTTAGACAGCAAAGTGTTGCTAATAGACAGCTTGACTGGGACACTATTTCAGTGATGTATATGCTACTGATGTTTTGGGGGAGGTGAAGACTTGCAACAAAGAGAGAGTCGTATCAACTTCACTGACTGCCAAAATGGTATCCTGATGCTTTACTCCCTGCCTTCAGATTCAGTAGCAATTATGTTCCACAGTCAGCCCACTGAGACCAAACTTGCACCAACACATATAGTAACAGCAGGCAACAACATGCTTCATAATGCTTTAAGGATATATTATAGAGCATCAATCTCCAAACGTAAGCGGAAACAAGACAGAGCAGGCTAGCATCAGTCGCCAAAAGTTTAGGATATAAATACAAGGAATAGATCCACATAAATATAGTGGAAGCAAACCAGAGAGGGCAAATTTGCCATGAACTCAGACAAAACTCAAAGTGAACCATTTCAAGGGTACGTATGAGCAATTTCAGCAATATCAGGTTTTACCCATTTTCTGAACACAACTCCTATTTCAGATACTGTACCAGTTACTTGATCAGTGCTAACCTGCTAACATAAGTCTCATAAAGTTGTGTCTAATCAAGCACATATAAATTAGTCAGGAGGCAGTATTTGCCTCCCTTGCTATCCTGAAGAATGGGGATGGGTTTGAGTAACAGCTAGATTTTTAGATCAGACCTAATAAGGTACTTCATCCTAAATAGAACATTTTTCTTCTTCAGAGGTTGGGCTACATCTACTTTCTATAGAGAGAGAGAAGGCAAAATAATTGCTGCTTTTCCTCAGCAAGAAAGGTTTTACATTTGCAATGTCTTTGCGATGACCAGTTCTGAATGAATGATCAATGAGTGGCTATAAAGATACCCGCAAACAACATATACAGCTTCCTTTTAGGTTTAAAGGTTACCTAAAACAGATGCCCATATTCAGCTCAAGAAAAAAGGTGGAATTAACTCCACTATCGAGCAACAGCAGGAATTCTGCCATGGCCTAATCTTTATTGAGGGCAGTTTTTAGGCTTACCTATAATAATCCGTTTTAAACTGTTTCCATTTTAAGTTGTTGAAACTATTTTATAAACCATGTCTGACAAAAACTTGGTTTTAGTCTCCTGGAACTATTTTAAGCATTTAGTTGGTAATGGAAAACACATGTGAGAAACAGAATATCAAATAATTCTAACAGTAGTATTTCCATACTTTATTTTAATCTTATTCATAGAGGCGAAGTGGAAATGAAATTCACCTTATATGACCAGACAAACCAGTCCTGTAATCCCTGCTGCAACTCACGTAACAGCTTCAGTGCTCTTCAAAATGACTTGACATTTTACTAAAAATCAAGTTATGCTCTCTTGATCATAGATCATTATATGTAGAGCCACAAATTCACTTCTGTTATCTTTTGGCATTTTAGTTTCAATAAACATATAGCTAAATCTTGTATTTATTTTAATATACAAGGAAGCACCATATGAAATTTCAACTTTTTTAGGAGCAGATAATTTTATTATAGTTTACCTAACACTATTTTGTTTTCCATTTTCTGACATTTCCTGTGCTGAAGGCTGTAACTCGACTGTCACGTTCAACCAATATCAGTAGATCCTTTATAAATATATCTAATCCCTTTTCAAACCCTTTTATACTTTTGATTTCCACATAATCTCACTGCAATGATTCACAAAACTGATTTTTTTCAATATATGATTTTTTTTTTTTTTAAAATAAGGCACCTGATATTTCACTGGAACACCTCAGTCATCAGATTTTGACACAAGACCTTCCACAGTCACTCTTTCTGTGTCATTTATGAATGCATAGACTTTTTTTTTAATATTCTCTGCAGTTATTTCTTTTTCAGGCTGAAGAGTTAAGCCAAAACAAACCAAAGGAGGTGGTTTGTCACATAACACATATGTAAGCTGCCACAATGTGCTCTGGATACAAAAAGCTTATACAGCCCCACAAAAGGATACTAGAGAGTTTAGGAAACTATTAAGGGTTACTGAACACATACACATCTGGCTAAGTCAGTCACTGAAATCCAGATGATTAGAGACTAAGGGATCACCCAGACGAAAAAAGCTTCATAAGAATCAGGGAAAGAATAGGGATCACCCTATAAGCTTACCCCGTTCCCATACTCTCCCTTAGCCAGCTATTGTCATTATTGAAGACTAGGTGGACCATTAGTCAGATTCCGGTATATTTATTCTTTTCTTGTGCAGAAGCCAGACTTTCCTTCTTATCCAGCCTATTAAGTTTGGCTGGGTTAGAGTTACTTTTCTTCCTAGTAGCTGGCATAGTGCTGGGTTTTGGATTTAGCGCAAGAAGAATGCTGATAACACACTGATGTTTTAGTTGCTGCTAAGCAGTGCTTACACTAGTCAAGGACTTTCTTTTTCAGATTCCCATGCTCTGCCAGGTTCACAAGGAACTGGGAGGGGGCACAGCCAGGACAGCTGATCCAAACTGACCAAAGGGCTATTCCATACCATATGACATCATGCTCAGTATATAAACTGGGGGGAGCTGACCAGGGGGCAGTGATCGCTGCTCGGGGACTGGCTGGGCGTTGGTCGGCGGGTGGTGAGCGGTTGCATCACTCATTTTTTCCTGGGTTTTGTTTCTCTCTCTCTCGTTCTCCTTGTCATTGCAATTTTATTACTATCACTATTATTTTATTTCAATTATTAAACTGTTTTTATCTCAACCCATGAGTTTTCTTTTGCCATTCCCATTCTCTCCCCCATCCCACTGGGGAGGGGGAGGGGGAGCGAGGGGCTGTGTAGTGCTCAATTGCTGACTGGGGCTAAACCACAACAATTTAGTTTAGTATTTACTTACCTATTTTTACAGCTGGGGAGAAGGGGTAGAGGAAGACAGGTATAGACAGCAAGAGCACACAGTACTCAGGATACAAGCTGGCCACATTAACATAACCAGGTTTCCTGTTCTGTTCCAATTCACAACATCATATTCACCCTTTGGATCATTCATTATTGATATTTTCATGATATTATGCACAATGCCTCCAGGATCTCTTTCTAGGTGGCAACAGTTCATTGTGCACAGGAACTCTTCATGCACTACATACAGGCAGATTTGCTCCCCGCACACCTGTCCTCCACTATGCATTACTGGGCACATAACATCGCTGAATTTCACCTACCACTTTATTATCCAGTAGTTAAGTATTTCAGGACTCTTCTATAACTCTTCTTGAAGTCCAATTTAGATTTATCCACCTTGAAAACATTTGTGTAAATTATTACGTCTCTTATTTTCCAGTTCATCATTAACATACTGAGCAGAGTAGATCCCAGCAGAGATCCTGCTAATAATCTCCTTCCTACTTAAAATCTGACAATTTGCTTCTATCTTTTGTTGCCTGTCTTTTAAAAAAGTTCCCTAAAGAACTGTACAGCTTCAACAATGTACAAATTTCTTAGAAAGGATGCTTTTGTTAGGTTCTCTGAAGTATCTGGAATTTCAAAACCTAGTGGATTGCCCTTACTCCCACATATGTTACCACCTTCAGAGAACTCTGAAAAGCATTACACTAACTCCCTTCCATGAAATGATCACAATTATCATCATATATATTCACCTGCCTAATAATTCTAGTCTTTATAACAGTTTCTAATAGCAGAAGCCCAAATTCTTCTTAAATTTTTAATTTAATCTTTATCTGAACACTAGATCTCCAGCCTGGATCAATGAGAAGCAAAAACTATATGAGCTTCCCTCTGTAATGGAATCTATTGTACATAATTGTCCTCATTTCAGCTGGGATAGAGTTAATTTTCTTCCTAGTAGCTGGCATAGTACTGTGTTTTGGATTTAGTGTAAGAAGAATGCTGATAACACACTGATGTTTTAGTTGTTGCTAAGCAGTGCTGGCACTAGTCAAGGACTTTTTCAGCTTCCCATGCTCTGCCAGGTGCACAAGAAGCTGGGAGGGGGCACAGCCAGGACAGCTGACCCAAACTGACCAAAGGGCTATTCCATACCATATGACATCATGCTCAGTATATAAACTGGGGGGAGTTGGCCAGGAGGCTGCGATCACTGCTCGGGGACTGGCTAGGCATCGGTCAGCAATTGCATTCTGCATCGCTTGTTTTGGATATTCTTTTATCGTTGTTATTATTATTTTATCACTTTCTCTTCCTCTGCTGTCCTATTAAACTGCCTTTCTCTCAATCCACGGGTTTTACTTTTTTTTTCCCCCCTGATTCTCTCCCCCATCCCAGCGCACGCGGAGAGGGAAGGGTGAGCAAGCTGCTGTGTGGTGCTTAGTTGCCAACAGGGGTTAAACCACGACAATAATGTTGACTGTATAGTTGAAAATATACTTGTTTTCTCAACTGCAACATCTTGATAAATTGAAAAAGTACTGCCGAAGTAGGTCCGAGGCCTCAATGGGAGCAACAGGAAAATTTCTGCAGTCTGATCACAAAAATGCCAGTTGAAGTGCTGCAGAGTCACCATTCCAGTAGTAGAAGTTCTAGTTTCATACACTTACTATTAAAAAGGGACTGAACTCAAATTCCAATGGCTAAAAAGACACCTAAATACCTCTATATGAAAGTCTAAATAAGCATTCATCAAGACCACCACTGCTGCCAGTTATTTTGTTCAAAACTATCATTTGAGTACAAATTTTAGCAGCAAATAGGCAATAAAAACGAATCCCTGGTCTCTCAATAGCCAAAGGGAGTTCAGTTTAACACTGCTTTCAGGAGCAACAGCACACCGCTGCTAATAAAGTCTCACACTGTAGAGCCTGTTAGAGCTGTGCGTTACACACTCCCTGCTTTTCTGTAGCTGCACCGAATTCAGAGGCTCAGCTGGCTGCATGTGAACAGCAAGGAGGAGCAGAGGCCAAAAGCGATGCAGCTGGTGGTGCGCTGGGAGGTTCGGCAATCAGAGTGACAGCCAGCACCAGGCGATACAGACCACCAGAGACGGCAGCTTAGTGCAAGTTTGAGAAACAAGTCAAGAGAGATGCACATGTAGCCTTGCATCCTGCTGAACAGCAAATCGCTGGACACAGGCGGCTGTAAGGGACATCCAGGAAATGCCTATAGGGACACTACACTTAGTGACTACACCTTCTAATGTACTTCAGGGCACACATCTTTGTCAGCCTAATTAAAACCAGAAATCATTTACTGTTCGCTGTTTTTCCTGTGAGGCAGGAAACGACCTGAGACTGATGGCAGGAGAAGTGCCCCAGAGGGCACTGAATTTCCTACTACAATTACCTAGCAAAAAGGGTAGTAACATCTTCGGAGACTGCTGTCTGCACCACACAATTATGTGTTTAATGAAGCAGTTGATTTCACTTTTTCAAAAATAGTTGAATGTGTTTTATGAGAATTTCAAGATAGGCCCTAAAATGGATAAGAATGAAATATATGTATTAATTCATCTTGGATGGCCCATAAGGCACGTGGATACTTCGGTTCTGACTGCAGAAGCTTATTTGTAAAATTATAATGCAGTGAAATCTGGAAGTCATTACCTAAAAAACAGATAAAGATCTGGAAAAATTACAGGTCTAATTCTGCTTAATCCAGAACATTTCATTCTTTGAAAGCATCACGGAATACCAAACATCAGCCCTTATGTGAAAAAAGCTCCATTTGCTTACCAATTTATTGCACTCTGGACAAAACAGAAAAGCAAGATGCCAAACCAAGTCAAAGAGCCCTTAAGGAAACCCTGTGAACGAGACCAACTTTGACATAGAAACAGAAGCAAAACAGGCCCTTCCCAGCATCGGCAGCAAGAAGGTCCAGAAAGGCCTTTAGCCAGTGTCTCCCCCACCTACCAGCTGAAAATCCATCTCTTTGGTGGCTTCTTATTCTGCAAGGAGAATCAGTTTTCTTGTGATTTTCAACATTAAACAAAACTAATGACTTCTTGACAGTCAAAGAAAATTGTTCTTTTAAAAAAAAAATATTATAGAGTTTATTCAGGGGATGAATTCAAATTTAGATGTGTTCAAGACGCATCTAGACAGCTTTGCACAACTGTATTTTTATGACTCATTCAGTTGGCTTATCCCAATTCCT
This sequence comes from Balaeniceps rex, assembly GCA_013401315.1. Lineage (NCBI taxonomy): Eukaryota > Metazoa > Chordata > Aves > Pelecaniformes > Balaenicipitidae > Balaeniceps > Balaeniceps rex. Next base: position 84,456 of record VYZW01044138.1, read on the forward strand.
TCAGAGGTCATTTCTCACTTTTTACCTCAAAAGACTATTTTTAAATACTGTTTCTGCAAAGCAACTGGCAGAATCAGCTGAACAGAGTCCATTTTTGAAATCTGTAGGAAGAGAGAAAGTATCATTTGCAGATTAAAGAAAGAAAAAAAGGATGAGTAAAAGATGGCTTACAGCTGTCCACTCAAAAAAGGACAACATAGCACACTTCTTCACCGCCTCCTGAAAAAACAGTATTTTATAATACTCACTCCAGAGAAACTAGAGAATTAGTTATACCCATACCTGCTCGCTAGCAGGAGGCACTCCTCCATCACCAGTTAAATCAATGGAGAAGACTTTTTGCATGAGCAGATACCATTTACCAGCAGCCTGTGGATTTCAGACAAGCACACAGCATTACTGAGCTCCACAGAGGGTCGGAACATTATTGTCAGATTAGCATTGGGAAATGGATTTACCATCTGCCTTTTTGGCTCAAAATCTTAATCCTAAAAACTTGAAAAACAAGGGGTTTTTTTTACACTTAAAGTGTGTTCTCATACTGGTTACATAAATGTGGTTTTCTTCTTTCCTTAGTACTGAGCAACTTCCCAAGTGGAGACAACATTTGATTACCATTTTCACCTGCTTCTAAGAGCAGGTCGGTTCCTATCAAACACCTACTTTCACATACTACTTCAAATACTAACCATGTAGAGTTAGCCAAAAGCTCTAGTTTAAAAGCCTAACCTCTTTTTTAAAACTTAACATTGCAAAGGCAGTTGTATGCACAGAGAATGTATGTACAGAGAATGCACCTAAAAGTAGTTAAAATTAATGGGGTTTGGATCTACAGTTTATCCTGGTTATAAGGGTGACTAAACATACAACAGGGAAAAAATAGCAAATAATGACATTTGTTATTGCAAGTAATTGTCAACAATGGAAAAACAAACAATTGTACAAAATGTTAATTCAACTTCCTCCTGCCTGATGATTGTTAGCATACTTTTTCTATTTTCATAACATAGTCTTCCTCCACCTGCAAAGGACTTCATCTTCATGACACTACCAAAAATCCTTAAAATCAGAATGCTATCTGCGGGTCAATTAGGATCTGTGAATATAAAATGCACATATGCAAATGGCACTTAATGGTAGAGCTCTGTTGTGGTTTAACTTCAGTCGGCAATTAAGCACCACACAGCCGCTTGCTCACCCTCCCCCCCGCCGCGCGCACTGGGGTGTGGGAGAGAGTCAGAGAAAAAAAAAAGGTAAAATGTGTGGGTTGAGATAAAGGTGGTTTAATAGGACAGCAGAGGAAGAGAAAGTAATAATAACAACGATAAAAGAATATACAAAACAAGTGATGCACAATGCAATTGCTCCCCACCCGCCAAACAATGCCCAGCCAGTCCCCAAGCAGCGATCGCTGCCCCCCGGCCAACTCCCCCCAGTTTATATACTGAGCATGACATCATATGGTATGGAATAGCCCTTTGGTCAGTTTGGGTCAGCTGTCCTGGCTGTGCCCCCTCCCAGCTTCTTGTGCACCTGGCAGAGCATAGGAAGCTGAAAAAGTCCTTGACTAGTGCCAGCACTGCTTAGCAACAACTAAAACATCAGTGTGTTATCAGCATTCTTCTCATGCTAAATACAAAACACAGCACTATGCCAGCTACTAGGAAGAAAATTAACTCTATCCCAGCCAAAACCAGGACAGCATGGTACTGAATATTTACAATTGCAAGTCAGTTGTTCTCTTCAGAGTATATGAAGGAAAACTGACATCATTACCAGATACAGCATTTTGTTATTTTCTACATAGGAAAGCAAACTTTTTCCCTACTTAATGTAACATGCTTACTGTAACAGTTTATTAAGATGTCTTATAAATTAAACAGGTACACTTAAAGTGAATTTCTGTTAAACCAAATGACAGTAATTCAGAGTAATGGGGAATAAGTGATTTAGTATACTATGGTAAAAGTGACATTTAGATTTTATGCTCACTCATGTTGCACACACAAAATGTTTTTTGATACTTGCATTTTGAGGAAGTTTCTATCAACACAAAAATCTGGGGAACAGAAAGCAGATGGTGGTTCCAGCCGACTAGTCTGATGAGAAGTTACTTGGAGCTCTGGGATTTGTTGACCGGCATGTTCAAGTGGGTTGCTGAGAAACCCATCCGCCACAACAGCGTAATGGTTTTTCTTGCTCCGAAAGTAGCACTATACACGAAATGATGGGCCACTTCCACAATAGAAAATCTCTAACGACAACAGCAAAACATTGCAGGGGAGGCCCTGCTAAGTGGACAGACAACCCTGCCCCAAAAGGCACACTTTTCCAGACAGTTTTGGAAATAGTCAATCTTTAACCAATTTCTACTGCAACTCCTTCTCAGCAGTGAGCTTTCAACTGCTAACTACTCATGTGTGCAGCATCTCATATACACCCCCCAACCAGGTAGGTTCTCAGAACCCCCTTTGGTACAAAGTCCAAACCGCCATTCTGTTTTGTTCCATCTCTATTCTGTTTTAAAGACAAACTTATCTGCATTAATATTTCAAGATTATAGCTTATATATGCATTATGTATTAAAGGTGTTTGAAAAAAATGGGCCAGAGGAAGCCTGGAAGTTCCTCTGCATAACTGATTTAGGGAAAAAATTGCATTCTCAGGAAGCTGCTGTTTGCATACAGATGCTAGATTGTTCATGTTGCCAGTTTATCAGAGTTTCATTTCGGAAACGTTGTCCAGGATGATGATAAAAGGCTATAACTCCAGTATTGAAATTACATCAAGTTACATGCTGGATTTTGAAAACATTTGCATCACAGATGATTTAGCTTCTGCTTTATTCTTGGTCAATGACATTACAAAATGCCTTAAACTTCTTACTGGTGATCAGTTATACCCAGAAGTTAATACAATTCTTTTAGAGGATACAAGATCTGTTATGTAGAAATAAGAGATTTAAATTTTTAGTAAGTCTTCAGAAAATTAAGAAAAAGAGAATTTTAGAAACATAAAAGTCCATCAGAAAAATCTGCAGGGTTAATTCAGCCTCTGGAGTCCAGAAGTACTAACAGCTCACTCATTTCTACTCAAATTGAAAAGTTCAGCTGTAAAGTCACAAATGACAAGAGACCCTGTGAGATGCCAATAGCATCACAGTGATTCCTGTAAAGTTCATACTGAAAGCACAGCAAACATTTGTCAAGTTTTTTGACTTATACAGGCTCTTAGTTTGGCTTACAAAAACAAGCAGTTACCAGCGGTCAGGAAAGCCCAGCATGGCTATGCTTAACACCAGGAAGAGCCAGGTGAATTTTCACTCCCTACCATACGGCTGGGGGTTGGAATCTGAGTTCCTGTGCTCCCACCAGAAAAACTGCTGATGAAAGTAAAGAAAGTGAAGTAGGGATGTTTGGTCATTCAGGAGCTTGGATAGTCCTGACCTTTCTTTTCCGTGTGCTACTTGGCTTACTACATCAAGGCTTATTTCCTTCTGTCAAAATCTCAGCATCTTTCCTTTTTTAACCCTCTTGCCATACTTCTCTGCCTTCTCTCTTCCTTTTAAGCACTAGTGCCTTCTTCACATTTGCTCTTTCAAATATATCTTCCCAGATCTTGCTGGCACTTCTCAGTTTACCTCTTACTTTTCCTGCTCCCTTGACACACCTTTCATTTTGTTTCTGTGGGTCATCTGCCTCTTGTGATATTGTTCATTCTTTGTACGCTATAGCCCTTTTTCCAATGGTGTGTCCCCACAACTTTAACATTGAAATCTCAATCTAAATGAAAAGTAAAGCATGTGTTAGCATTGTTTCCCTTCCCAAGACAAGAAAATACCACTGAAGCTGGTTTCTTAACATAAAACCAATGCAATTACATTCCCTGAAGCCTCCATGCACCAGCTGAAGCCATCCTCCTTTCCCAAATGTGTCATGAACAAATTATTTAGAAGTACAAAAGGATTTGCTGTAACCAAGTACTAACATACACTTAATGGACTGCAGATTTTGCAGGATGTTTAAAGTTTCCCCTCTGATCTCTCTGAACTTTGGCCTTCATTTGTTTATACAGGCAGAGGCCAATAGGTCACACCACTAAAATCAGCAAATTGTTTACACATATGGCAAGCACACATGGAGCAGTAATGTAGTCATGGCTACAACCATACACAGCATATTACAGCAATTGCTTTAGGTAAAATAACAAAAGATACAGTGAGTCCACATATGTGATGAGGAGACCTTCCAGTGCAATGAAACTCAGTATGAACTAAGAAATCAATTGACATTTCTTCAGAAGCCAATGCACATGTTCCAGTCCAGTCTAACCCAAGTCACTCACTGTAACAGTACTTGTTTCAAGAAAAGGAGCAGCCTTTGTGACATCATCAGTGTCAAAATTTTACAAATTTGTAAGTGCAAGCGCTAATTCAGCACTGTGGCAATTAATACTGCAAAGAATATAAAAGTTTACAAAGTGAGGCTGAAAGAGAAGCTGTCACTGAAGGTACGCGAGCTCCAAGCACGCTGCTGGGCTGTGTTTGTTTGAATGTCAGACTCCGACGTGGTGCCCATGGCTGGATGATACATTTCACCAGAGGCAACTTACTGAGGAAAAGTTCTTTGTTTAGTGAAAATACATGATTTTCATAATACTTAGGCTAGCTTTAAAACTAAAATTTGCTATTCAAAAAAAATCATTAAGTGCTTAAAAAAACCTAATTCCTATGCCTTTAAAAATTATTTTAACCTTTATAGTGAACGATCTTTTAAAAAGCCTCTCCAAACAGCGTATTTTACATAATATGAATCACTTGGAAATGAGGCATTTTCAGAAGCATAAAGTGTTTCAATTTTGAAAGTGTGAACGGGGTACTAATATAACCCCACACTCTGTTTTGTTTTGATGGACAGAGGAACATATTTTTGAGAGCAATTACAGGCTCTCTGCTTAAGAGAATACCAAAAAATAAAAGGTAAACCCTACAAGAAATGAGGAAAAGCACCAGGATCTAAAAGAAACTAATCACTTTGTCTTGGTTAAATATACTATACCTGTCAAGCTTGCTGAAACCACAGAGAACAGGAAGCAATTTTTTTTTAGCTTTGAGATGCTGTATCAAGGCTTTGTGGCTTATTCAGTGGCATACTGAATAGGCATACAGATATGTGGCATATACAAGAATATTATTAAACATTTATAGTTACTTCTTATTGAAAAGCAGAAGCACGTCTTCTTTAAATTTCATGTCCAAACAACACATGCAGACATGAATTCCCATTCGCAATGGAGATGCAGCATGCTGTAGAAATAAAGATGTCTGTTGTGAGAAAATGCAACTGTGAATCTCAAACTAAAAATTATCTTTTTTTAATGTTTCCTACTTCCTTGCTCAAAATACATTTTGGTTTCATACAAATCACTTTTCTGGAATAAGATAATTTGTTTGGCCAAGCAGTGATAGGAAACTAGCAGAGACATAGCTAATAAGTAATCTTCTCTCTTTTTTTAAAAACAAACAAACAAACAAAAAACAAAACAAAAACAAAAAAACAAACAAACAACAAAAAAACAAACAAACAAACAAAAAAAACCCCAACCAAACCAACAAACAAAAAACCCAGCCCAAAGATATGCCAGGTCTGGAAGTTCATTACTTTCAGAAAGAAATGTTCACATAAGGCAGGGAGATATTCCTATATTGTTATTCGTTATATGAGTGACACATCTATGAAATTTGTGTTTTCTTAGGCATGTCCATGGAAGATACAGGTATAGCTTTGACTAACTGATCTGAGGTAACACTGGACACTTGCCTCACTCAATTACTGCCTGCTAAGTCTACTCTGAACAAGCATTACCAAAAATATTTTATCCAATGCTCCTAGTGAATAATCTTCGCATTGCAACAGACACTCTTAGCACCAATGCTGAAGATGTGCAACTCCAAACCAGTCGTGCAGAATCCTGGCCAATGCGCAGAAGGCTAAACGAAATGCTCAGTTTGTTTCAAATTACCAACAGGAATCCTCTTAGGAGTGTCATCATTTTATCTTCTGTATTTCACCACCAACCAACATTTAAAAATAATGTTTAAACAACTAAAAGAATCCTCATAGATCCTCCACATAAAGGTCAGTTGTGTCAGTAACTTCTAATGTAACATCTCCTCTGCCTCAACCCTGAGTTTCAGTGCTGAAGATTGAAATGCCCCATCTCACGCTTCTAGTGCTGGAGGTTTTTCAGCAAAAATCAGGTTTGATAACAGGCCTGAAGACAGATCTGATCATCAGTCCCACCCCAAACCAGTTTAAAGCGAAGACTAAAGTTATTTAAATTCTCTGTATATGCACAAATCAAACAAGACGAGGGGGAGCTTTGATCCAGTCCTGTCCTCGCTAGCAGGACTTTTCATTCGTTATCTTCAAAGGGCAATACAAAACTGAACCTGAGAACGTAAGGACTGTCATGCTCTGTCAGGTTTCCCCCGTGGGCTGTCCCGGGGAAACTACAAAATACACCAGCTCACAGACACAGAGGACTGGGGAGAAAAGATTCAAGGAAAAAATGCTGGCAGAAAAGGAACACAAAAGGATGACTTGCAGAACTTACCATCTTTTATCAGAGTGAAACACTGCCTGGGAGAAAGTGGGACACAGCACTGTTGAAGCCTGCTGAGCTCAGAATTACAGCTGCAAAAAGCAAATCCCACTCTGCCACTTGCCAACTTCTGAGTGCTTGACTTCACAGCCTCAGCATTATTTTAACTTGGTGTTACTGCTGGGGCAGCTTTCCTCTTGTTTACATAGGGAGGTAGACAGTACCATCACTACTTTCAGTGGAACCATCTGCAGAACACAGCAGCATTTCTGGATGTGCTCGTTTTCAGGCACATTGCCTGTAGATTTACCATAAAAATATGCGGTTTGCTATCATCTGAAGACTGGTATGTAAATTGCCACCCACCACAATATACTCCAGGGAGATCAGGGTCTTCTCATGTTTATCTTTTTTAAAGTGAAATTTGCTCTGAGCCCAAACTAGAACTTAGGGTATTATCTGCCTCTCCTAATAGAGAAGCTACACTGTCTTTAAAGGAAGAAAAAGAGGCCATCTGCAGAAAGAGCTTGTGATTAGAGAAGGGAAGAAAGTTCCAAAATAAAGTAGTATCTTAAGGAGAAATATAACTTATGAGGAAACTTGTAGGAAATTATAGTCAAAATGGACAAAGCGCACACATTTTTGGCAATAAAATGTCACTGGATAATGTATTGCAGAAGCATCATTATTTGCACTGAAGCTTGGATTTATGCCGCACAATGCCCAGCAGCAATACAGATAGAGCGAATCCAAAAAATAAATACCCCTTACAAATTTCCACTTCTAATACAAACCTGCGAGAATTAGTTCACATCGCTGAGCAATTCCAGCATCGTAGCTCAAGCAAATTCATAAAAGCATTAACCAAGGCTACCAAATTTCTAATTGCTATTTTAGAGTAATAAATACAATATTCAAAGCGTGACTTCAGACTACAACATTCACTTCTATTTTGAGAACAGAGGTGTCGTCATTGGTCGTCAAGGTTCTCATTTCTTAAAAACAGGATATATGAGAAACCAGTGGAAACATGATCAGAACATACTAACACGCATTTTTTCCTTAAAACTGTCAGATTTGGCAGTTGCCATGGCACCTTTATGAACCAGAGCAGGAAGAAAAAGCAGAGATATGTCAGGATGCAACTGTGGACTACTGATGCTTGTTCTCAGCCTTAGGAGCTACTGAACTTAAAGAATGCCAGCACCTTCTTATGTTTTAGGTCAATAACTGGATTCCTTGCTAAATAAACAAACTAGACTAGATTGTAAGGGAAAAAAAACACCCAAAAAACCCTGTTATCTGTAAAGCTGAGTGCCTTAGATGGCCTGAGGAGTCTCTGTCGCTGGAGGTCTTAACAAGTCAAAGTTGTATAAAACAAGACAAGGCTAATCTTAAAAGCATAGGAGCTTGAGAAGCTCTTTCCAGCTACCTACTTTCATAAGCAACTATCTGCTACAAACCTGAGGTAATCAGATGATTCTCTGCATGATTACGATTAATTTATACAAATGAAAAAAAAATATTCAACATTCCCCCAAAAAGACCATTACAAAGACCAGTCACCATTACAGCTAAATCACCATTACCTTTAAATCTGAAACGTCCTTCCTCTGGAAGAGTGACACTGCACCTAATTTTCTAGTTATCAGTAACAAAAGAGTCCTTAACTTCAGATAGGGCAAAGAAAAAAAAAAAAAGCTAGGTAAGGATTTACTACTAGTAAGAGTGTGGTAACATAAAAGAAGAGAAACTCAGCTGGGGAAGAGAGGAAAGAAGCAGGATTGAAAAAAAGAAGAGTATCTCGGAGAGAGATGTAATGCAGAGACCACCAGGAAGGGTGGGCAAAAAGCCCACCCTTTTCTGGGGCAAAAAGCCAATTAACTGAGTGGCATATTCTCATGACAACGTACAGGTTTCAACCTGCTGAGAAAAGGCTGAGAATTAATTAGAAAGTGTCAACAAATTAGGACTAAAGGACAAGAAATGCACTTAACCTAGGGAAGGGGTGTGCATGTGGAAGACGACAAAAAAATCCCAACAATGAGCTATCTGACTCCTGAAGCCAAAAACGCTGTTTCCTGTTAAATTATCTCAAAAGCTAAAGATTGCTTCTTCACAGTATTAGCTGCATTAATTACTATCACTTCATCCTCTGATTGCATGTCTGTAGGGAAAATTCTTCTTAAGGTTTAGCAATACTGGATTTTCAGAGTACATTATTTCCATTGCAACTTCCAGAGTAATGCATTATATAAATATCATATAAACCAAACAGGTTTAGATAAACAAAAACCCATATCCATTTGGGGGGAAACCCAGAGAGTCTGATGAGAGATTATATATTTCTCCTGGCAGTTAACAATTCTGCAATTTTGACTTAGATTTCTTTATGGTAAAAAGGCCTCCAAGGGGAAGAGTCCATATTTATAATCAGCATTTGTGGTCTGTCAGAGGCAGACCAATGCAAATTAAAATAAGCTGAGAACAGCGGGAAAGACTAAAGAAGTTGTGCTTAGCTCCATAGCTCCAAATTTGTTATTTTAGCTTAGAAACATCATCCTTCTTTCACAATGTTAGACAGATGCAATGTAAGGTCTGAAAGTGATTCAAGGGTTAAGTTGTGGTCATCTGCAAGGCTACGAGCAAAAGGTTCAGACAGACCCCACACCCCAAAACTTCTGTAGCTGTATCAGCAAACAGAGGGGATGCTCCCTGAGCCCCCTCCTCCCTCGTTCCCCACACCTGCAATGCAGAACAACCCCAAGGCTTCTTCCCAGTGGGCTGCAGGTGCATGGGCAGCCTCAGCATCCAAACCTCGGAGAGACAGAAGCCAAAGGGATCACCCTTCCCCCAGGCAACCCAGGGGTGGAGAGGGAGCACAGGATCCAGAAACATGAACTACTGTTCCTGGGCCTCTACCCAGGAGCAGATACGGCTCCCTGAACTGAGCCAATGTTCTCCAAACATCCTCAATTTTATGTTTGCACCAGCTCAACTTGCAGGCACAGCAAACAGGCTGCTGGCACATAAAAACAGGACCCCAGAATTTCTGTTTGGGTGATTGCTTTAATCCACCTATTCATTCATTGTAGGTAAGTTGGAAGCACACACTTTGAATAATACTTCTGTTTCATTTGGGGATGTAAATAGTTACAGATGTTAAAAATAGGCTATATGCTGCAGGGCAGTGGTCAGTAACAGCTGACAGAGAGCCTAGGGACCCTTGTCAATAAGGACCGAATACTAACGAGAAGGATCTGTAGGTTAAAATATGAACCTGGTACACACAAATGTTTCCCATAAATTACATTTGACAGTAAAGTTGTCTTCTCTATTGAGACAAATGCTTCCAGCTCCCTGAACTCAACAATTAGACTTATCTTCAAAATTGTGTAAGGGCTACGCAAGGTTTAGCATAAGAACCACAATAGGCTATCAGTATCAAGCTCAAGAAGCTTTCTTTCACACCTAAATGGCAAAAAGAACCATAAATACCACACAAAAGGAAGTAAACAGTCTGCTATAGGATATTTCAAAGTAATTGTACTATTGGGAAATTGAAAGTTACTATTTTGAAATCAACATTCCTAATTTTAGGAGGAGGAGATTCAGGCATAAAGCTCAGCCAATGGCCCAAGTGTCTCATAAAAGTAATTCTTGGATCTAAGAAAACATCAGTTTAAAGACAAGATGGCTAAATTCTGAATGGAAGAGAATAAGAAGGCTAACAGGACGCTATTGTTTACCTTAAAAAGTCTTATGGTCTATTTTCAACCAAAACCGAAGTTAATTCTTTTTGGAACTTAAAAAGGCAAAAGAAATTCTAAGAGTAAGATACAGCTGTGCTGAACATCAGACATTATGACCAAAAAGTTGGTTGGGCAGCATTACCCCAAAATCTTGCCAAATTTACTCATCTCTAAGAAATAGCTTTGAGATTTATAACCAGAAACACAAAAATTGGCGGTAGTGGGGTGTGATTTTTTTGATCTTCAGTTATTGTAGTCTACTCAACATGTCACAATACGGAGTTCAGAGTTCTTTCCTTTCACATGCAATTTCAAGACTTTTAGAGCTTATTTAAACATTGACTTATCCTTCCTTCATGCAAATGCACAACAGTCAAGAGTTTAGGCAAGAGTTGTAGCTTTCTTTAAAATTGTCACGATCATATGGAGACAGTGTCTGTAATTGGGATGCATCCCACAGCATATCCCAGATGCTTCACTCCAAGGGAGCAGCTGTAGCAGCCAGCACTGCACTTTCAGTGAGAGTGCATGTTACAGGATGAAGTTTGAAAGCGCTACCAGCAGGCATTTTTAGAGACAGCCAGAAGGCCAGTGCTGATGCACACCTGCAGATGTTTTTTCATGACACTAGTGAGAGCGTGCTGTGCTGACATATGCACATGGGACAGTTCCCAAGACCAGCAGAGCCCCACAAACCCTCCTGCCAGCACTCAGTATTTCATTTCAACCAACTTCATGCTATCATACAAGGATGGCTGGAAAAATCTTTCTGCAGCCCCCTTCTGCCTTCTCCCCGCCCAGGAAGATATTCAATTCTAAATTTTGTCTGAATTCAGAAGTCAGAAGTCTGATGTAAAATTCTGTAAAACTGGGCAAAAAAACTCTGGGCAAACATCAGTGCAGTAAATACTGATAGCATTTAATCAAAGATGTTTGTCCTGGGAAGAACTCAATGTGCTTATGATGAACACTCTCCATCCTGTCCCCCTGCCTTCCCTCCCAAACTCTGACAAATATTTGCAACTCTGAGTCTCTCAAATGTGAGTGAAAAATGGTCTGATGAAAGTCACAGCACATCATCATGTGATGCTCAAAGTAGCTTCCGAAAGCAGAATACTCTGGGTATCAGATGCAGCTGGAAGAACTACAATTGATTTTAACTACAGCATTATTCTAGGAGCAATATCCGGAGTCCAGAGGGCACACAGTTTCTTGATCGTTGACCTGCAGCTTTATCCTTCTATGATTCTGCCATTTATGCAGTAATTAACATACTTCAAAGTCTGCATCGTCTCTATACCATTACAACATATGTTTAAGTTCATTGCAGCTGCACAAGCCCATCACTTGATTCTTTCACTCTTCCATTCCTGCAAGCCTTTCACTCTTTGCCAGGCAACTGAAATACAAGGGCCTTTAAAGTATTCAGAGGTCTTCTATTTAAGCAGCAAGTATTGAAAACACTAGAAATCCCTGCAGCCGAGGTCTCCATTTGCTCTGTAAGACACCACATAAACAACCATTGCAAGCTGTGGTATGCATTCTGAGCAGTAACAATCAATCACTAAATAGCAAGTTACAAGTCACTGTTTGACAGCACAGTTTCAAGAACAGCTAAGTTACTATTGCCAGATCTACTAAAAGCTGCAATCAGCAGTATGAGATTCTTCCAGGGGAAAGGGACGGGGCGGGGGGAGAAGAGAGAATTTCTAAGGTTAAAAAGCAAGCAAACAACAACAAAAAAAATACCCCACACATATGTATGTTCAAATGTATTTCAATTTGCAAATGCAACATGAGCATCTCGCTGTTCTTCAAGATCTACTCCAATTTTCACAAGAACAAACAATTATAAAAACCTGCAATATTAAGTGCTATGAGAGTGAACATGAAGAGTGCCACAACCAAACTTGCACTGCTACACAAGGGCTGGCTGGATAGAAACACTTTTAGCAGAGAAGAGAAGGCGTTTGCTTTAGAGCGCCAGCTAAACAAGCTACTTTGGTTTCTTGAATGCTGTTTTTGTTGCAGGACAGTAATGGATCAGTGAACATGTGATAACAAGTGATGCGATTCCAGGATGTCAAGCTGCCCCACAGCAAAGTGGCTTTAAACTTCCTCTTCACATGATCAGATTAACACTCAGGCCTACGTAAAAGTTTAGTTCACAAGTTTACTTTTAGCCATGAGTTCACACTTAAAAAAAAAGAAAAAAAAAAAAAAAAAAAAAACNACTTTCTCAGGGATAGTTTAGGAAGCTATCCTGCCTCTTCCAGCAAAATTATCCCACGAGAAACCGGATGGGAATTTTTCTCTCTGCCATCTCACAGACCACAGCTATCCTTCTCTACTTAGCCCCTTTTATTTTATAATTTCTATCAAACACATTCACATCCTCCTCCTGTGTTTTCATCTTTCTAGAGCTCTCTTGAGCAGCCCTGTGAAGGCTACAAAAGGAATGCAGAATGATTCCTTGTGGACGTGGTGGACCAAGCCGAGCTGTACTTTGCTTAGTTTGGCAGATATTCCCAGTATTATAAAATCTGCTTTCGCACACAAATATTCAGTTTGCAAAAGTATCTCTTCCCCACCACCCTCAAAAAAAAAAAAAAAGCTGTCAGAACACCACTCTTTGCAATGTCTGATTAACTGTCAAATACTTACGATCCTCCTATATTCCTCTGTGTGAAAGCACTCAGGAAGCTGCCATTTAGCGTCTGGCTGTAATAACCTGCAGGGTTTCTGTGGATAAAGATTCTTTCCCCCAGTGCTTATTATAGATGTTTATGAAAACGTAATCTTAAACAGGGTCAAATTATTTAATTATGTTTCTACTTTGTATGTCAGGCGTAAGGTTAATGAGCAGAGAATTAATTTTTTGACAGAAAAAAAATTAGACCACCCCATCCAAATTGAAAAGAATAGTAAATTCCTTTAGAAATTACTAACTGAAAGGCAGGTGTTGTATACTTGCTATTATTCTCTTTTTACAAGACCAAGTTCCATTCATAAAGCCCAAAAACCATGAAAATTTTTTTCAGTCATCTATTTTTATTAAATCTATAATTTATATTCATGGTTCCTCCTATGGCTCAGACAATACAGTCTTAAACAAGAACAAAGTTCCACTTACTACCTCATTCAGTGGTAGTAAGTTTGCATTCCCCAGTTCTCAGCAGCCAATAAGCTGACTCTAGATAACTGGGTACGCTGGTACCATGTATGGACCTGGCAGAACATAAGTCTTCCTGAGCAGTGAGAAGAACTGGACAAGACCCAGTTCTGCAACTCATCTTCTGGTGGGATACTACTTCAAGGTCACAACAGCAACATGCTGGTCCTTACTGCGTAACGATTTAATTTTATATTACCCCTTTAGATCAAAAATAGCTAATGCTTATCCAAAACCCCATATTTCTGGAGAAAATACCCTGAGAGAGCACCTTCTGAAGTGAACTAAGGAACAAAGCTCTCTTTCAGACAAACTACTGAAAACAGTATTTGACCTGAGCTCTCAGATTCTTGGGGATCCACAGCTGCTTCTGAAGGTCCTGGAAAGGCAACTACGGAAAGAAAGCCTACTGGCCTGAATTCAAGTATGTTTATGCACACCATGTAAGAGTTCCCACTACTACAGGAAATTTTTACAGGATCCACAAATCCTATTTGAAAACCACAGATTTAAAACATATCTTCCAGTAAACAAGAATTTTACTGTTAAACATACCAAGGAAGTTTCTCAAGATCTTTTTTCTCAGTCTGTTCACTTTCTTTGGATACAGATTTCTTGCCACTCTGCTTACCAAAAAGGAAAATATTTTGATACAATCCATACCATCACTACAAGACACAACTGATAGGTATTAGTTATGGGCAGTAACTATGGGTTGCAGTCTACTCACAGTGGACAGTCCCCTCCCCGTCAGCACACTCTGTTCACAACAAAAGGATAAAGAAAAAAAAAATCCTACATGAGAAAGTTGAAAGACAGTGTAATGAAGAAGTATGGTAACACTTACGGTCAAGTCCGTTGATGTATCTCATTGTAATTTCACAGTGCCCCCAAACTGCACTGACTATGGGGTAAAGTTTTTTCCCTTTTAGTCCCCTGAAGGCCACTCCAAGATACTGTCCATCTACCATGAAGCTAAGCGTCCCTTCATCCATATCCAAAACCACCAGTAAGGAGTCTGGGAGTACAAAAGACTCGTCCGGTTCCAAAAAGACAGGATACGTGACCCCAGGCTGGTTTTTACAATTGTGGTAGAGTTTGTTGCGTCCCAGATCCCAGCCCCACGATTCACTATTGCTACCAACCAGCGATGTGTATCCCACTGAGTGCAGCGGAGCTTCGGCTGTAGAGACACCCACCACAGCGTGAGTTCCCCGTTGCCTCGTGGGCCAGTGGATTTGCCAGACGTGCAGGCCTCTCGTGTAGCCGACTTTGCCCCGGATGCAATCTGTGCTTTGGGCAACTGGGTGTCTATGAAAAGTCAGTTTATCATCTTCCTTTACAAATATATTTAAGGAGCGATCTTCATTGTTCCAAGCATGTTTATACTGGACCTCCACCTTGGCAGGGGGCATATCCAACAGCATGTCCAGTCGCGCTGGCTTGCAAAAATCCGGGCCTCTCAGCTCTCGTTTAACAGGTCTATAAGGGGGCTCCCTCACATCCACAGACTTTATGCTCCCTGAGATTTTCTGGCCCATTGCTTGGCTGCAGATTTACAAAGGAGAAAGAAAAGTTGACTTTGGCCCAACGTTACCTCATGAAAGCACTTCTACACTGAGCCAGTGATCTGACAAGCTGACTGGATTTACTTCTCCTGTTTGGAGCTTTTTAGCAGCAATGTTTTCAGAGAAAAAATGCTCCTGAAAGAAAGCAGAAAGTTTCCAGTTAGTTTAGGAAAACCAACAGAAAACCCACAGCATATTTTTAAAGAACTTCTCATCCATAGTAGTTATTTTAAACACCAAAGCTGACAATTCACCACTTTTTGTTCAGTATCCTACAGCGCTAACCAGCCTGCCAGCAGGATACTCTGAGCCCACCAGCGTACAGAGTGCAGACAGTCATTTCCTCCAATTCATAATAGGATGCAGACATTCCCCACCTTCTGCCCTTCACCCATTTTGTCTGGCCAAGTTCACAGCGGTCCTGAAGAAGGCGCACGCTATTCCCCAGCAACAGCAATAAACTTTATGTTCAGCGGTAGCTTCACTTTCACTTGCACTTTTGTTTCACAGTGTTAGAAATATGCACTATGTCAGAATCTCCTTTTATTTCTAGCTGTTCTCGTCGCCCTGGGTCCTGGCGACGCAGGGCTTCAGCTTCTGTGCCATAATTAAAACAAATGCAGCCAACAGCAAATGGCTGCAAATTTTAGATGTTTACTTTTAACATACCCTGTTCTTAAATAAAAGAATAAAACAAAAATTCATCAAGCTTTAGTTTTTTTATAAAGGAGCTAAAAAAAAAAAAAAAAAGAGGAAACAAGGGAAGAGGAGGCATGGAAGGACAAATGAAAAATGGCAATTTCAGTTCTCCAGCAGACTTTTCTATATGGGCAGCTACTACAACTGGTTATTTCTTCATGCTACTGGACAGCAAGCTATTTTCTGTTACCACATTTTCTATATTGCAGTATTAGGCTGATGCGAAGGAGTGGAACACAGTAAGACACATTAAAGTGAATACATGATTTTGAAATGCATTCTTTCTGTGCTTCCATAGACAAACATGGTAACGTAGCTGAAAGTGGTCAAAAGCACCCAGGAAAGATTCTTTGCCGCCTGGATAAGTTCAATTCATTCGCCTTTTAGAGCTCAGGTAGAGCACAAAGGGAAGCCAAGAACCCCTAAGAGTACTAAAGGGATAAAAATGAAGACGAAGTCCTATAAACTCAAGTAGATGATTGACATGGGATCAAATTAAGTATCTACACCAGCAGACATACTTCTGTCTTCTAGCAAAATAAGTGCCAAGTCTGGGAATGCTCAAATATAGCTGAGGAGACCCACTCTGTTTATTTACTGACAGAGTGATGAAGTGTTTCAAGAAGAAGCAAAAATCACCAGATTCTCAAAAGCCTGAAGAGCCTAGGTGCCAGCTGGTTTTCGTAAAGCACCAAACAGCAGACAGGAGCATAGATGTCTTGCAAAAAACATCTTGCAAGACTTTACTTGGTAAGTCAACAAGTCCATGTTCTTCCTTTTAAAGAAGTTCTACCCCAGATATACTGTCTCCTTGAAAAGATCATTTCTAAAAGACAATGAGTAAGAAACAATGCACACACAATGAAAGGAAATAAAAAGAGACATCTAGGAACACAACACCTGTAAAATTTACCATCCAACCATGTTTTAGAAGTGAATAAAGTTCTTATATTATTTACAATGGCCAATACCATGTAAAGTGTTTTCTGCATGTATTAAATACAGAAGTGAAACAACGCCTGTATTATGTGAAAGCTTTCTTTCCAAAAAAAGAAGTAAAAAGCTGATTTTCAAATCCATGTGGCATTTAAGTTACTGTATAAAAAAAATACTATTTTCTGGTGGCTGGTCCCACATGGGTATATGTGCACACCTGAGCATAAACCAACCACCTCTTTACACCTAATTTTGATTTTTATTTTAAAAATTAAACATAAGCCCCCAAGCCCCTCATATCACGCTTATAGGAAGATTCAGAATGATCCACAGGAGCTTCTTCTCACTGAGAGAGTACCACAACTTGAAAATTACCCCACTCAAATCAGCTTGAACAATCCCCCTTACTTCTGTCCAAGCCATGTAAAAAGAATCTGAAAGTTTAAACAGTAACTACATTTAACTTGACGCTTGCCGATTTCCACTATTGCAGAAGCACTCATAGGTTGTTTCAAAGGTATAAGAGCAAATTTTGCCCACCGAAGCAAGTTCAATATTTGATTCCACGCTAATAATCCTGAGGGAAATGAAATACTGACGCTAATATACACACAGGGAAGCAACAGGGAGTAAATGTCATCAGGTAAGTAAGCTTTCCTAGGAGGACACATGCTCAGGGATTGGGTAATTCCTTTAAAAAAGGTGCTTCATTATTTGAGCTTGAAAGAAGGATATGAAAAGGGAAAGGGTCAGATGTTCAAAGGGAACCCCAGCAATTTCTGTAAGAGATTTAGCTCTACATGCCTTTGAAAATTTCTTCTTTAAAGCACAAGACAATCGCCACGTTCCCGTTAGGGTGCTGAGGGGGAGACGGCCGGGGAAGTCCTCAGTGCATCCTCCTCTATCACTTCCTGATCACATGAGAAACTAAACTTGGCACAGAGGCTTACCTGGCAAATCACCAAGAGATTATAAACACCAAAGTGACTCACTTGGCAAGCCACAGGCAAACATTCTTCCTAACGTGCCCCGAACTGTAACATAAATAGGCTGCTAATAGATAGATTGGTAATTCAGAGGAGTAAAATGCATCATTATAAGTACCTTGATATGCGCACAACTGCGCCTTTACTCTGGGACGTGCTTAGTAAGTACTTTGGTTTGAAACTGCATCTTACGATATTAGGCCTTTCTTCATATACAGACATTATCACATAATTTAATTACATAATGTAACATTTTGCCAAACAGCTTTGTATGGACATAGGACTGAACAATAATGTAAAAATCTTAGTTACTGATGCATTCAAGATGCAGCAGTTCCTAAGCAGCAGTACAGCTCAAAAGCTACCTTTCATCAAATACTTTCTTGCACCCACTGTAACATATTACACTCTCTTGCATCCTTGTTCTGTGTAGCTGATACTCGTTCTCAGCTTCTGTTAGAAGGCCAACTACAGCCACACCAATCACATTCAAGTATCAGTGGACTTGTACAAGTAAATGCAAAAAAAAAAAGTCAGCATTTAATCATTTGTACCACTACAGCAATAAAGGTGTAACCCCGTGCTGGCTGTGATCTAACAGCTCTGATTGCTGCTGTTTAGTAGTAGCTGACACGAAAACTTTATATGAGAGGGCAGCGAGGGGTTGCAACTCATGCCTCCTGCTCACAACCCAGGTGACATTAACGTGAGCTCTACAGGGAGCAACTCATGCAGGAAGTCCTCCTGGCAGCTCACAACAGTCCTGCCGGTTGCTTCCAGGAGCAACCTGTCTCAAAGCCAAGATCATCTATTCCCTTTTCTTGTCTGCATCCTGTCCATTTACACCAAGCAGATGGCAGAGACCCACACTGAGGCGAGGAACAGCAGCAGAGGCATCACCTTGTCCTTCACCCAGCCAGAAGCTGCTGTTGGAGGAGCGCAGCATACCAGGGCCCAGCCCGTCTCCACTGACAAACATCCCCTCCTTACTTCCACAGGTAATATCATACTTCCACCGCAGAAGCCTTGGAAATGTCACACTCACATCATTACTGTCAGGATCTCCAGGCAGCTTCTCCTCATGGAGCTCCGCAATTATCACACACCAGCGGTCGCTAGGAAAGCCAAGCACAACGATCACGACGGGAAGCGGAGTGACTATCAGCTCACCTGGCAAAGGTACTCTGAACTGGCTTCCTGTCTGCAGGACTGGATGGCTACACCACAGAGGATTAGTAAAAATTGTGGGTTGAGCTGAACGGACGGAAGATTATTCCTTTCAGATTATACACTACTCAATCCATTTACAGAATTGCCAAAGCACAGCACCATCATTCAACTCCTATGACTTTTTGTAATCATACTACTTACAGAAATTTAGATTTCCTTGCCTGTATCTTCTCACTAGACACACAGATATTCTGAAATTAAAAGAACATGCATTTTCACTGTATAGTTTTGCTTTGAATTTTTTCCCAAACTTTGCTCTTCCAGTAATTTCAAACCACTACAGGAGTCAGAAAAAGAAAATATTTCAATCTGGCTTAATATATATGACCTCTACATTATACCTGTTTGGTGACTACAACTGAAACACTAAATTTCATCAGTTATCCCTGTGATAAAAGGTATTATGTGGAAAAGAAAGTAGTGTTTTCATGGGAACAGAAGAACCACGCATTAGTACACTCCTGTGGCAACTGGAAATCTCTGGTTGAGAAGACTGTTAGTTTTTATAACCTCAATTATTTCTGTCTCAGTTTCATATTCATGCCCCGCTTTCTCAGGATATGATGATTAGATTAACCATACTGTACAAGAACAAGCCAACTCCAAACAGGAAAAGTGTGTCAATGTCACTTAGCAGTGTCCTCATGCAGGCTGCCAAAATATTTAGGGAAATTATTCACAACAAAAACACAAAGCATACTTACCAGAGGAAGGCTTGCTGGGACATTGCTTTGCTGTAATTAAATAGGGTGCATTTTTTAACAATTCAGTATGTTGGCATCAGTAGAACTTAACTACTGATAAAAGAAACATGCTTTCTGCAAAGTCAGTTTTCAGCATTCATAGTTATATTTCCCTCTGGATTATCGTGAACTAGATGTGCAGAAAGCTTGAAAAACATGCACGATAAATGACACCACATAAACGCAATTCAAAACTACAGTAAGAAGGTGCTAAGGCTTAGGCTAATTCTGCTAAATTGACACCAAAAAAGTGAGAAGCTAGGCGAGTCCCAACTAATGATACTGACTGGTGAAGTCTTCACTGGCAACCTCTCTCCTCACCCCTCCCCAGTCGATGGACCACAAGATGGGGACCAGGGGGGTAAAGCCCCTCCCACTGTCAGGGAACATCAGGTTTGTGACCACCTGAGGAACCTGAACACACATAAGTCTATGGGACCTGATGAGATGCATCCCAGAGTCCTGAGGGAGTTGGCTGATGTAGTTGCCAAGCCACTCTCCATGATCTTTGAAAAGTCATGGCAGTCAGGGGAAGTCCCCCATGACTGGAAGAAGGGAAACATGGTGCCCATTTTTAAAAAGGGTAGAAAGGAGGACCCTGGGAATTACCAACCTGTCAGCTTCACCTCTGTGCCTGCGAAGATCACGGAACAGATCCTCCTAGAAGCTATGCTAAAAACACGGAGGACAGGGAGGTGATTCGAGACAGCCAGCACGGCTTCACCAAGGACAAGTCCTGCCTGACTAACCTGGTGGCTTTCTATGATGGAGTAACTGCATCAGTGGACAAGGGAAAAGCAATGGATGTCATCTATCTGGACTTCCAAAAAGCCTTCGACACGGTCCCCCACAACATCCTTCTCTCTAAATTGGAGAGATATGGATTTGATGGGTGGACTGTTCGGTGGATAAGGAACTGGTTGGATGGTCGCAACCAGAGGGTAGTGGTCAACGGCTCGATGTCCAAATGGAGACTGGTAACAAGTGGTGTTCCTCAGGGGTCCGTACTGGGACCAGTGCTGTTTAATATTTTCATCAATGACATAGACAGCGAGATCGAGTGCACCCTCAGCAAGTTTGCAGATGACACCAAGCTGAGTGGTGCAGTTGACACGCCTGAGGGACGGGATGTCATCCAAAGGGACCTGGACAGGCTGGAGAGGTGGGCCTGTGCAAACCTCATGAGGTTCAACAAGGCCAAGTGCAAGGTCCTGCACCTGGGTCGGGGCAACCCCCGATATCAATACAGGCTGGGAGATGAGGGGATTGAGAGCAGCCCTGCGGAGAAGGACTTGGGGGTACTGGTGGATGAAAAGCTGGACATGAGCCAGCAGTGTGCGCTTGCAGCCCAGAAGGCCAACCGTATCCTGGGCTGCATCAAAAGAAGCGTGGCCAGCAGGTCGAGGGAGGTGATTCTGCCCCTCTACTCGGCTCTGGTGAGACCCCACCTGGAGTACTGCGTCCAGCTCTGGAGCCCTCAGCACAAGAAGGACATGGAGCTGTTGGAGCGGGTCCAGAAGAGGGCCACAAAAATGATCCGAGGGCTGGAGCACCTCTCCTACGAGGACAGGCTGAGAGAGTTGGGGCTGTTCAGCCTGGAGAAGAGAAGGCTGCGGGGAGACCTTATTGCGGCCTTTCAGTACTTAAAGGGGGCCTATAGAAAAGATGGGAACAGTGTTTTTAGCAAGGCCTGTTGTGACAGGACAAGGGGTAATGGTTTTAAACTAAAGGAGGGTAGATTTAGGCTAGATATAAGGAAGAAAGTTTTTACAATGAGGGTGGTTAAGCACTGGAACAGGTTGCCCAGGGAGCTAGTGGAGGCCCCATCCCTAGAAACATTCAAGGCCAGTTTGGACGGGGCTCTGAGCAACCTGATCTAGTTGAAGATGTCCCTGCTCACTGCAGGGGGGTTGGACTAGATGACCTCTAAAGGTCCCTTCCAACCCAAAGCATTCTATGATTCTATGAAATTGTCTATCAGAAAAAGCAAGGAAGGTGATCCCCCTATCTACCAGCATTTCAAACTTCTACACAGCAGTTCCCACTCTTTTTGCTATTGACACTTGTGGGGTTTTTTTTCTTCCTGCAGCCAGACCTCACTGCCACCTCCCCTGCCAACCTGGACTTTGTCACCAGCAAGCAAGGACTCCTGAACACTAGGAGAGTTGCAACAGGAGGCTCTGAACCAAGGCCTCTTTTCCATGGGCACCAAAATTGTTCATTCCCCAGATGCCTGAATGGAACCGATACCCTAAGTGTTTGAGTACTCTGAGTCTAACCCCGGTCCTAACGTCTCTACAGAAGGAATAGGAAGAAGAAAAACACCAGCTCCGCTCTGCTGGGCAAGTTGATGAAGAAGGGCTTATAAGTTCAAGAACAAGGACTTTTACCTCCACTCAGTGTAAAGGCATGAGGCCCAGTGACTGTCAAATACATTCCCAGTGTGCAAACAGCTACATAACCATGACAACACTGTTTTGAGGGTGACAATGAATTAAGCACATTTTTGGCACCCTAAAAAGATTGGCCAGCTTGGATTCAACCATAGATCCCGGTATCCAACATTGTTGATTTATTGCCCATTTTGAACAATTTTGGCTTTCTTTGTCAAACTGGGAATATACAGTAACAATGCAACCAGCCAAAAATGCTTGGATACTCTAAACTATCCTGTGCTACAGATAAAGTTTTATGCTGCATGTACACTTCGCAAATGACATTTCACATGTGGGATGAACAATGCAGCAGTAAGTCATGACTTCTTCAATTCCTGAAAGGAATGCAAATCCTGAAAATCCCAAGGACATTCCTCCATAAAGGGTAACTTGTTTTGTAATGTTACAAAAATGTAATTGTTTCAAAATTCAAGATAAGCTTGTTATTAAAATAGACTGTGCATTTAGCTGCTTGGAATTAGAATAATCTGAAATACCACACCATCTGTACCATCAGAGTTAGAAGCAGTTTAGTCATATGATGAAGAATTCAAAAAGAATCTTGAGTAGCTATGAATACAGCAGAATGTATATGTTTAAATACTTCCATCTACTGTACTTTGGAACTGAGCTGATTTGAGGTTTTGGGTTGTTTTTATGCCTTCCATCTCTCTGCATGTGTTTCTGGAATTTGCCTCTCTGGTACTGAAAGTTGGTTTTAAATGCAAACATTTATATTCTGAAGAAACATGAAAGATGACAAAAACCCACTTCTATTCTGTAAACAGGTTTTTTGCATAATGACTCCTCAGTCAGAATACAGCAATGCAATTTGAAAAACAAATATGGTAACATAATGCAATAAAATTATTTTTTTTACTATGCGAGTACTTTTTAAAACAGCAACATTACAGTTCTAAAGTTACTGAAAGGAAGCGTTTACTTTCTTTTCAGGGTATTTAACAGGAATACCCCTGTGATTCCACAATTACCATAAGCTTACAGATGTTCAAGCTGTTACATCCCTTCTACCACCCCTTCCTATTCATTCTTCCCTTTTGTCTTGCAGCCACCTGCATTCAAATGGCCTTGAGATGGGTCTGCCTCAGAAAACTAAAGTGGGTAAAAGCTAGTATTTTATTTTGCCAGGTTATTTTCAGGTGGATAAGCCCTCTGATCTGGCACATCAGTCATGTGAACACTTGCTCTGGTGTAAGGAAAGGGAGAGAAAAAAAAAAAAGCTGAAAGGCAGAACCATCTATTTAAGCAGCAGCCCAAATAGTGGAGCGAAATTTCCACAGTCACTTCAAGCTGCCCTAAGGGGCACAGCTGAACTTCATATCTAAATTCAGTACAGTCATGAGCTTCTGCTTACATCTTCCTTACCCTTCTGGCACAAAACCATGCATCTTTCATCCTTCAGCCACCCCTCTGTAACAGTAAATACCTTCCTGTCTTTCCTGAATGCCTGACGCAGCCATTTTGAATATTCAAGTGTCAGGGTCATATTAAAAGAGCAAATGAACACATGAAAAAGGCTTAAAACTAAATTGAGAATTATGCTTTCAGCTCTACTTTCCATTTTACAGTATCATTTGCCATTTTACATTTCTACTCAACAGCGCTTCACCAAATAAGTAATACCAATAGGTGGCAGACCACGTGAGATTCAAAGCCCAAAGAATAATAAGAATAATTAAGTTTTAATATTGCAATTTCTCTCCAGTCATTACTACTTTTCACCAGCCTAACACTTTTCAGACAATTTATTTTACTCTTACCTCTACAGCTTTATAGAGGATCAATACCCCTACAGCTTCAATTTCAAAACGAGAACATTCATTAAACGATGACCACGATGGCTGAATACCTTCCTACTCCCTTCCTTTTGCTGTAAGGTACAGTGGAGCCAGTTGGCTTTCAAAATGAAAGAAAATTTAGAAAGTCATAGATGAGAAAAAGATTCCTGAAAAGCATCATTCCTTATTCTAGCCAGCAGCAAATCCCAGGGGATGTGCCAGAGATGATCCCCAAGCAGACTGAGAGAAGGTCCAAAGATGGTAGAAAGTGACAATCAGACAGATGATAGCTCCTCTAGCTTAACACAATTGCTCACCAGAACTTTATTGCAACTGCAGAAACTGTAATAACATGCTCTGGTGAAAATTTGGCCCCTTAGTACTATAGTCATAGTATTATACATGTCCGTGTATTCCAAGCCTGGTGAGTCTTTGTAAGTCATGATGGAGCCTAGGTCTACAACTGGTTTTCTAGGGGCAGTATCATGATGAGGATGGAAGTAAAGAGGAACACCCACTAATAGCAGCTCTTTTTTAATCACAAGGCTGCTGTACACTTACCAGACTCTACAAGAGATGGCTCCACTCTCACAGTACCTGTCTGTATGTTCTGAAGTCAGTGGATGAGTTGAGTGCTTAGCCTCTCTACCTTTTTGTCTACAAAAACATTCACTAACAGCTTAAAATTTGCAGTGCTCTTGGAATGGCCGAGATACTTTTGCCATCCTCTTTTGCTTTTAAGCCTTACTTTAATTCTCAGCTGAACTGAAGTGGCAGCATACAAACAATACCTGTCAGATGCCCTCACCGTTGGTGGGCCAGAAGCAAACCCATCAGATGCTCCAGCTGAAGCAGCCCATTAGAGGCAGTTCCTGATCTGACCTGGACGGCTTTAATACCTCCAACAGTGCTGCCAAACTCCAGTGACAAAAACGTATTGTGCCTCTGGCCAAACACAACAGACAAGAGTTGAAGATATTCTCCCCCCTGCAGCAAGTTGAACAGCCTCAGAAGACGATGCCCAAAAAGGCTGTCTCGGACAAACTGCGGGTGATCTGTTGTAGGGGAGCCACGAACGCACGCAGGGCTCAGGCCCATTCCCTCCACTCAGGATTGTGTTGGGAGAGGGGGAGGGCAGGGTTGGAGGGAACCCAGCCATTGTACTTGCACAAACATGTAGAAGATGAATACACGAGAACAAGTTCGATCCTGAACAAAAGCGTATTCTTTTGTTTAATAGGAAAATAGGCTTACACAATCACACCATCTGCATCCCTCCTAACCCTTCCCCCGTAACTATTTCAGTCAATAGCCACCATCAGCCAAATTTGACACTACAGCAGCAGGCTCAAAGATAACTATGTTCCTACAGGAGGGGCAGCTGGGGAAAGGACAGACATCTTGGAAGCAACCCCATGGAAGATCAGGCTGGTCTGCGGAGTTCGCATCTTGCCAGGAACCCAGAAGAGAGCGAGCTCACTTCAAAGCTGTAACTGCAGGCAAAGTGTCCTAAAGATTTCAAGTTGAGTCAGCCACAAGACACAAATTGAGGAAGCAATGCTTCATTGGTCCTGCAGTTTCTAAAGTGACTTCTTTTAAAGAACAGAAATTAAGTAAACAGACTTTATACATCTTAAGGAAGCATCATCACAAATTCAGATTATGTGGATGATTTTGTATTTCCCAGGTGAGGTGGCAAATGAAGTTACATACAGCTTTTGAGTGCTAACAAAAAGACAAACCAACTTCCTGTTAAATAAGTGTTTTCTCAAAAAAGTCAACACATTTTTAAGCAACAGCAATGAATCTCATCTGTCTTAAACACACGCCTCTGCTAAAGCCCATCTGTCAGTAGGGAACAATTGCACAGACAAATGAGGATGATGAAGAAAGTAATATCATAGAAACAAACCGCCTGAGCTCCAAGCAACAAAATTGATTTTCTTTATGCACATAAAAGCTTTCCCATTTTACAGAGTAGTGTTTTCATTTGTGTTGGCTATTAATTTAGGAAATAAGGCACTTGGTAAAGCAGAAGAGGCTGGGAAAGGCCACTGGGATTTAAGGAGTTAAAGATTTACAGCCAGTTATGTCTCCACATTAAGAGTCTGTGGCTCCTCCTGAAGACACAAGGGATGCCTTGGTGAGAACCCAGGATGGGTCTCACAGTGGTGAAGGCTACATGGAATGTTACTTTCTTTCTGGATCTTTCATTGTCCTAGAGACAGATTAAGCTGAAAGGCTGCCTTTTCAAACAAATACTGTTCTACAGAGCAAAAGTACCCCAGACTGTTTCCAGTGTTAAAATCAGAGAGGGCCTCCAACTAGGAAAAGCCATGGTGAAAGCATTGCTACTCTTGAGCAGCATTTACATCTCTTTACTGCTGACCTAACAGTGTACATCCTAGAAGAATTTCATGCTACAAGTGCCAACAATTCCAGGTATTTCTGACCCCAGGAAAGTACTTTAAAAAACCCCCACTAGACTTCCTAATAGAGGTATGGATAAAAATAAGTCAGCTTTGTGCCTGCCTACAGGAGTCTCAACACAGACTACGATCTGTAAGCTCAAACGCAAGGTCTGTATTTCTCAAAATAACTTCACACTGAAGTTCCCACTGCTAAGCAGTCTTCCACAGAGAATTTTCTTTCAAGAGGCATTTTATTTGTAACAATTAGTTACTAATCGTATTTCATTCTTTAATGCTTTGGGGGAAAAGGGGAAAAAAAAAAAGATTGAAAATTATTTGGAAGAAAATTGTACCAGGATGCAAGTTTTGATGGGAGTAAAAAGATATTAGTACTCAATCTCTAGGTGTACTGTCACTGAAATAAAATAACTAGCATCACATTCTGGAAGTCGTGCGAAAACTATATAAAAATTAGCATGCTCCAATTAATCTTTGCACAAAAAAACCCATATTTGATATTATTGCAAAGAACCTTCACGACACCCTCTGAATTTGCCAGACACTGATTCTCCAATAACTCTGGCAGGCCCCTGCTTTGCCCTGAAGAAAAATATGCTCAGTCTAAATTTGGATCAGCAGCACTATACACAAAGAGAAAGCACATCAGTAAACACAAGCTGAACTCCATCAACAGGTATAATGTAAAAAAAAAAAAAAAAAAAAAATTGTTCAGAGTTTTTAATGCTGGAAAAACAAGTGAAACCCTAGATTGCATTGGGATATACAGACCACCTTGATTTCCAGCATAATAAAGAATAAAAGTAACATTTAGAAATGTCTTTACAAGTAAGGGACTACCTGCAGGAAAAAATAAATTTTCCCATTGAGTTATAAAACCATAACACACTCAGTAAGGCCCACATTCCCAAACAAGTACCAGGGAAAATGATTATTTTTTCAACTTTATCAGAGCTAGACTTGTTTTTGTTTACCACATCCTCAAGAACAGCACAGGCAGGATAGAACTGAGTTGATAAATACAAACGTCCTTCCAGAATCATTTGACATCTAACCAAGGTATTCACATCAGCATAAATGCAAATTTGCATTTATCAAGCACACTATGGTTTACTATTGCAAAAGACTTGGAAGTCACACACAAACCGCCCCACTCCAAATGTAAAACCACATTGGATACTGCACAAACACTACAAATTGCTTCGGAAGAGGAAAGCAAGCCCTTTGGCCAACAGGTTAAGAAAAAAAAGAGTATCTAAAGATACTAGAAATCTAAGGGGTTTTAAGTTTCAACCAGTCTTTCAAAAGACAAACTGACATATGCTTTTCCCAGAAGCTTCGTGCAGACGCGGAAATTGCTACTAGAATCACAGGATCAAGAGCAGTTGTGCATTTTTATATTTATCATTAACTCTGTTACAGTTTACAGTAAAGACAGATCAAAAACAGAGCCAAGTTTGAAGAAAGTAATTTACGCAGTACGGAAGTTAAATAGAGGTTAAAATCCAGAAGTTTATGAATGCTTCTAACTACCTGAAGAATCTCTCTCATGAACAGCAATCTTCCCCCGCAGTGAGGGAAGAAATGAAAAACCAGGTCTTTTCAATTCCCCTAGATATCATCTTCATCACAGATTTATGGCAAAGGGCTTTCTGTTACAATCCTGGTTTTTCCGGTCTCCCTCTCCTTTCCACCCCTTCCCCTCCTCCTTTCCCTGCACATCCCATCATCAGCTTCTTTAATACTGGGAAGCCACATGTGGCTTGCTTAATCATGCGGCCTTCCAGATGGACTTAAATCTGCTCTCATATTAGGACTCAACTATTCACGAAAAGCTGAAACATCCCCAAAATAATTACAATTATTGGTTTATAAAAGCTAACTGTCTTTCATTAGTCATCAAGACACAAGATTCTACACCAAACTCATCTCATTGCATAACAGAAGGAAAGACTTTATTTGTGTGCCCCTGTTGGGTTTTCTCTTCTTCTGAAGAATTAAGGCTTTGACTCTCCCCCACCTTCAGAGCTCTTTTCCATGTGAGTCTTCTTGACCTCACTCCAGAGGCTTCATCATCACAACTAAGGAGCAGCATCCACTAGCTATATTTTCTCCACAGGCACTGGCCCACTCCAATTCCTGAGAGACCACTTGTTTCCAAATTATAAAAATCAGCTGGAAATATTAACCAGACCCCACAGGTGGGATTCACCTAACTAAATTTAGATTCTATAATGCAGATGAGCTCATCACTGGGGTAAAATTAAGGCCTGTAAATGCCCATTTTGCAATGGACACAGAAGGAAATCTTCAAAATTAGAGGAGAAAGAAGAGGAAGGAGTTCATCTCATACACCTCCAGAACCAATATAACAACTCATTTAATGTTTCCCTCACAATCAACATTGAGAAACAGGGAGAAACCAATGCATATATAAGACCACCAAAAAATGCTTGGACATTCCTCTCATATTTTAGTATTTTTAAGACATTTACCTCCAACTCCAGGGCAAACGTTCTTAGGCTAGTACAACCCACCTGGCACTGCTGGAAAGAGAAAGATCACACAAGCACACTCAACCACCACCTTTCATTAGGTAGCAGATACCTGGTTCAGTACCAAGCTACAGACTCACCAGTAATTATCAAAATGTTTATGTAATGATTTTGATTAGCGCAGTATAATCAAGGGGAGGAGAAAAGGTAGCAGTAGTGTCAGGGTCTTCTCTGAAATTCTTGCGAGAGAAAAAAAAACAGTTAAACAAAGATCCCCATTTCCAAAGCAACTGTATGGATTTAAAGACAACCTATGCGAGACACTGCTACTTCTAATACTGAAAAATACTTTTATTTATTCAGAAAACAGTACAAAATAATCTGTGGCCAAGTACCAGTGGAACTGAGGGCATATTCCTGCTGGAAGGGCAAGCCAGAACCAGATGGAAAGACCTATAATTTGGAAATCAATAATTTGTTGGGCCAGCAGCTGAAAACATGGAAGATGAGCCACACAGAGCTCCAGGCTACCACAATACCCAAAAGTCAACCCTAGGTTTGCACTGCAGTAGTTACTAATGCGCGAGTTCTCTAGTACCACCAGATTTCATCTCAGGCCACTTTTCTGTGCTCTGAAAAATAGAGGACACTGTAACATAACCACCATTCTTACCGGAAAGGGAGAAAACATCCTCGAGGAAAGCAAACAGAGGGAGATGGACAGGAACCCTGTGCTACCATCTAACCTCCCTATCCCTATTCCCTATCTAACACTTTGAAGTTAAAGCCTTTGGGTAGGAAAGAGGATGTACCAGGTTACCTGGTAAGGAAACCGGTGGTACAACTAGGAAGTTTAATTATATTCTGAAGTGGTCCCTGAGAGCAATTCCCTGGCTTGGGAATCACGGCCTTAAAACAGTGGTCAGAAGAATACAAGAG
>VYZW01044138.1:122406-132588 GCA_013401315.1 Balaeniceps rex
CTCTGAGGCAAAGACAACATTCCTTAAAAAAAAAAAAAAAGACACACACACAACCCAAATATAGAAACACATACGCATGTCTAAATAGGCTAGTACCTGTCACTACTCCGTTTTTGGTCCAAAAGGAACCAAACGAAGGAAATAAGTGAGCTCTACCCAATGCTCTTGATGGACAGGCCCAGTCTTTAATAGAGCAGAGGTAGCCAAAATATAGCCATCAGGTTTTAATCAAATATTGCCAGTCAAATTGCAACTGCAGTTGTTAGCTCAAAGTCATGGCACCCCATGAGCACTGTTTTCTGTTATGTAGCACTGCTCCCAAAACATAACCCATGTTTTTCTTGCTCTCCTCTTTGATGCATTTTTCTATGCTGCCATCAAGGCTACCAGGGCACACCATTTTCTTTAAGCTTCACTTTAAAATTAAATCTCTTCAGGGCAAGGATTTTTCCTTGCTAGGTCATGGATGCTACCCATTATACTGTCAGCTTTCCACACACACAAAAGAAAAACCCCAAACCCCAATTTTATCACTCTACAATCTAAAGGACTGTGGGCTGTAAAGCAGTGCAAGCAGCTGAGGCAAGGCAAAGGCATTTCCTGACATCATACCAGACATCATCTTAAAGCGGGGATTCTGACAGCACACACCATTTCAAATACTTTTACCCTGGAGACGGCACAGGTCAAGCACACAGCTGTCTTCAAGCAACAGTAGCTTGAACAGTGTAACAAAATAACTTTCTCAAAGTAAAGGACAAGAGTTGATTGTTTGTTATTAGTAAACTCTGAATTGAGCCCTTTTGGAGTGGCGCACCCTAGTATATTTGTAGGATATGGTCTACCAACCATGTTAGTGATCCACACACACCTTTTCAAAG
This sequence comes from Balaeniceps rex, assembly GCA_013401315.1. NCBI lineage: Eukaryota > Metazoa > Chordata > Aves > Pelecaniformes > Balaenicipitidae > Balaeniceps > Balaeniceps rex. The sequence goes on from VYZW01044138.1 coordinate 123,288, forward strand.
CAAAAAAGCAAAAAATAAGCAAAACGTCCCAACCAACCAACCCCCACAAACAACCTGAGCATAAGCTGAGTAAAGTTAAATTAGCCTGAAGACATAAACTACTCTTCCAGGAGCACGTGATGCATTAACATCTTATCCTACAGCACAACCATACATCAGCTAACAGAGTTCTCAATCGCCTAAATTACATGTTAAAAAGACAGCTTTAAGCCATCCCTGAAGGATGGTGCATGCTGCAGAGAGTGACACAGATTCACCAGCATGTACGTAATCCCACAAAAGATACATGTGGACAAGGTAGCTATCTGGTCTGGCAAGTTTCAATCAACTGTTTGAAAATAAACATGTGCTGTGAAGTCCAACAAGGGTAACTTCCAGAATTATTAGCAAATACTTAGCTACACATAGCAACCTTACATTGAGTTTTGACTCCAAAAAATTGGTTAGCTGTTGAACGGGCAGCCTTAAGCATTGCCTTCATCACAGAAAATGGCTTAATAAATGCTTTAAGACCACAGGACAACATGTGTGGCCTACATCTCCATTAGCCTCAAGTTGTGTACTGTATTAACATATTAACAAGCCTACACTAAATTAGCTGCGTCGATCTAAACAGAGTTTTGCCAGCATGGAGCCCTTCACTGCTTGAGCCATGAGCCCAGGTTTGCTTCCTGGATGGCTTCAGGAAGGCAGGCGCCCCCGCGATACCAGCCTCCGCTCCTCTCTACCATCAGTCTTGCCTTGGCCTTAAGCCAGGATTTATGAAGTCCAGCAACATTTACATCAAGCCTCTACCCTGGGAAACCTGCTAAAATGAAAATACATCTAGATCTCCTTTACGCAGATATTCTATTAGGAAGAAGAGTGCATTTATCCTCACTAACCGAGGGCGGAAATGGAAGTGAATATCAAGTCACTCTGCGTTACCATTATTCAAGCTGGGCTTTACCGTGCCTGGAAGCACTCTGAAAGCCTCAAATTTGCACTGAAGTGATGTTGCCCCAGCGCAAAAAGAACTGAGTAAAGGACGTCAATGCAGCAGTAGTGAGCAACCAAGCAGGCTGAAGAGAGAAGACAGCTAAAACGCAGCATGGCTTACAGAACTTGAATCTGGTAAAGGCACCCCTCTTTCCATCCTCCTCTTCTTGGCCAAGAAGAATTACGGGGATGGGACAGCTGGGTATCTAACATGACACTGCAAATCACTTTAGCCAAGTATTTTTAACAATTAACATCTCTGAAAACCATGCTCTGTTTTCTTCCTTGATTACTGTCGCTATGCCTCAAATGTGTAGGCACAACAGCTCCTCAAAGGAAAAGTCTCCAGCTGCCTGAATTAAGAAACGCCAATTCAAAGTAACCATCACACGGAGTCCTGCAACATGGCACCAAGTTCCACTGTAAAAATTATTTTCCTTCCCCACAAAAAGAGGACAGAGACCTATACACAGAAGAGGAGCAAACAGTGATTGTGAAGGAAAACGAGACAAAAATAGCTTGCTCGATTTTTCTTGGTACATGGAAAATCCATTACAGAAGTTTACACAGCAACAATGAAGCCCGACAAGTTAATGAGCTTGCGGAGTAGCAGGAGAGATGGCCCATCATTCAGAAATTCCTGTGCTGCACAAACACGAGTCATAAAGATGACTGTAATTTGGCCAAACCAAAAATCCGAAGTTCTGGTTCTTTCAAGAACCAAAATACGCGATTAGTACTTCACTAGGAGAGGGTTGTGCTTCTATGCACAAAACCAAAAATCTCACCACTCTGAAAAGCTCCTTGCAAAAAGGTGGCACGGCTCTATTACTCCCAAGCCCCAAAGCCTGTCAAACAGGAAGCCTGGTGTTTCAAAGCTGGCTGAAGTGACACTGGCAAAGACAAACAGAAGTCCAGTGAGCACACTGGTAGGATGGCACCGCTGTGAGCACAGGGCTCTCCAAGCCTAACAGCGCCAGTACGTACTTCCAGAGCAACACCCACATGAGGGCCTCAGCAAGGCACGGCGCTGTGAAGTTCTATCATCCCTGTGACGCAGGGAAGTACCGGGCCTCCCTTCAGCCCTGGCAGGGACACTGAGGCACAGGACGGTCGTCCAAGGACATCCAGAGTCAGCAGCAAGACACTGAGGCATATCAGCTACGAAGAAAACCAGACTTCCATTACCAAGGCCAGTTATAAAATTTCCGCTTGTTGTTAAGAGAGCGTACGGTATCTGGCGTTACTCTGTCAGCAGCACCAAATAACCTAACAGCAATTTGATATTCATGTCCCTGACAGACTACTTTAGTTACAGAAACAACATTAAAAATGTAACATCCTTTGAGATACGCTGCACAAGCCAGGCCAGTTTCAGCCACAAGCATCAAGAGTAACTCTTTGGGGCTGTTTCTTCCCCAGAGGATAAGCTCTTTTGCAACGTGGAAATATCTTATCAGGGATTGCTTCTGTCACCGAAGGCAAACAGAGCACTGCGAAAGTATCAGTTATGACTTAAGCACCAAAGGGCTGTAGCCAACATCAAACGAGCAACTGAAGTAGTAGCTGGCCATCTCTCTATCTAGGACGCTTTCCCCTCTGTAGCAGTCTAAGTCCTAAACACAAAGAAATAAAACCGATTTGCTGCCAGCATGGACACTGCCACATCAACTTCCTTGGCTGCCCTTGCACTGCAGCCCTCTCTTCGGGAATGAGTGGGGCTGCAAGGGCAGCGTTCAGCTCCCCAGCCCTCCGTCCTTCTGCGGGAACAGCCACCCACCAGCGACAGCAAACCCAACCGCCTGGCTGGGAGCTTTCGGAAGTAACGTGAGGGCAAATGCAGTCAATACCTTTCTTTGTTGAAACCCAAGTCTTGCATACAAATTCGGGCTTGACTTGACAAAGGTTCAGCTTGCCTCTCACCCTTGCTGAGAAGGCAGTTTAGTATTTCAGATCTGTCTCAACAGTTGAACTGAGGTCTGGCTTTTACTGCCGGAAAAAGCACCAAGTAACCATTGTAAAATATTAGCTTGTGGCAATCATTGGGCAAGAGGTTTTGCTTTCACCAGCACAAAGTCAAATGAACTCAGTTTAATAAGAAACGTAAATCTTTAGCTATCTAACATCTAGAAATAATTCTCTTCAATAGCTCAGGAAACTAATTTATATCGTAAAACATTTCATTATAAACCAGAAAACGTTTCAGAAGTGTATTTCTTTGAACACCAGCTTAAAAAACGACACCATTAAAAAAAAAACCCAACTCCTCTCTACGTACTGTGCAACAAAACACAGAATTCCCACGAACAGAAGAACCCACCCATGGCAAACTTACCATAAAAAACCGTCAGAGCACCTCCATCGATCCGTTATGCGAGCAGAAAGAGAATCCAGAGGGAGACGCGAATCACAAGTAAACAAAAGCAAAAGCCCCAGCCGCTGCGACTCGCAGGAGTATCCCCTTCACAGAGTGCTCTCCCCGGCAGGGAGACTGCTCCGAGCCGCCGACTTCCAGCAACTGCCGCCGCGCCCGGGAGAGCCGCTGCCCCGGGGAGGCGGGGGGAGCCGGGAAGCGCCGCAGCCCGGCACCGAGGCGGGCACCGCGCCCGGGGGGCTGCGGGCGGCTCTGGGGCTCGGGGCGGCGCNGGCGAGCGCCGTGCCCCCTCGCGAAAGCCGATCCCGCTGATCTCATCACCGCGGGTTACTAATCCAATGACCGGGGAATTAACAACAGATGGCGACGCCCCTTCCCCCCGCCCCGGCCCAGCCCCCGCGGGCGCTGAGCGGCGCACGATCCGGCGCCCGCCCCGGGCTGCCCCCCGAGACCCTGCCGCCCACGCGTGAAGCTCGCCCTCGGGCGCCTACAAACTTTTCTTAAAGCACAGCACGCGGCGCCTCCCCCCTCCTCCTCCCGCGCCGCCGCCGAAGCCCGCGGGCGAGCGGGAGCGGGCGAGGTGCGCGGCGCGGCCCCGGAGGCTGCCGAGTGCCTCCTGGAAAAGACGGCGCCGGAGTCAGCCTTCCCAGTCGCCGCTCTGCAGAGGAAAACGCCAAAAATCCCGCTACTGGGTTCCTGCTGGCACCTCACGGTCTGCAAGGGAGAGCCGGAGCGGGGGACTGGGCAGAGATTGCACGTGGGCTTAGTATAAACAGAGCATGGATATTCTTGGAGGTTTTTTTGCATTATTGGATCCCTATAGGCCATATACATGCAGGTGAAGTGCTAATTACGCTTTTGGATGCCAAAACCAAACACACACTTCTAGGTAAGCTTTGAGTCTTCTACAAGGCTACAGGCAAGGCAAGTCCTGTCAAACCAGTACAGGTTATAAACCAGTCAAAAGGCGAGCACTTCCATCACTGCTCATTAATATCAATAAATACCAACCTGAAAAATCAAAAAATAAGTGGTTTTTAATCCTAATAATCTCTGGCTCTAATTCCCCCCCCCCCCCCAGANGCGTAGGTTTACACGTGTTCCCTCTCACACACACGGTGCTTGGGTCAGAGCTTGAGACAAGAAATGTCGGATGCTGCTTCTCCTCACGCTGTCTATGCACTTCCCACCCCAAAACTAGATTCACCTCTCTAGGAGACTTTAGAGAAGTCCATAAAGGTGACATAAAATAACTGCCTCTTGCAGGACGAGACAATAAAAACTTACAAAGGTGAAGAAATTACATTAGGAAGTATTTTCCCTCAAATGCTGCTGTTCTACCTATGCTTTATACTTCTGGGGATAGACGGGGCAAGATTTTTTTCGCCCTGCTCTTTCATGGTGATACTTATTTCTACATTATTTTTATTTCTTTTACTAAAATCTTCAGACAGGCTTTGAGCAAAGAACTGAGCCAGACAAGAGAAATACCCATGCTTAGACCATAAAAAAAATGGAGAGGAAATTCTGCAAATTCTTTGAGAGTCTTCAGTCAAGAAATCCTCAGTACAAGCTGCAGTAAAACTGGTGGTATGTGTTTCACACATGCCATGTGGGCAGAAAAAAAGTGTCAGATAATGGCAGCGCCCCTTCTGCGGGGACCTAGAGGTGCCTCCAGGGGCCAGACACTCCAGAATCCTACCAAAATATTTTAGAAAAGAGCACTAAACTCAAGTTCCTCTCCAGGCCCCGCATACCCACTCATGCCCCCAGCCTTTGGGATAACTGGTAGAAGTACAGTAAATAGAAAACAAAGGATGAATGGGAGTTTTCTATATGTTCCACAGTTCTTTAAGCCTAGAAAAGGCTTTCTACTGCTTCCCATTCCCTCAGGCGGTCTTTGTCTGGTTTATATATACACACACGTGGAAGTCTTGAAATGAGTAGTCGTCTGTGCTCTTTACTAGTGGACAAGTTACTGAATTTACTCACTCTTGGATGTGCGCACCGACTAATGTCTGTTCCACAGCACTCATCTGGGAGAGGAGCCCTAGAGCGGGCAATGTTTGAACAGAGTTAAGTGGGGCAAGCCTGTGCCTTGAAGGATGCTTTGCTTTCTTCTCCTCAGTTTTTAACAGACTTATTTCTCTCACACACTTTCCCAAAGCAGCAGTGTCTCCTAACACTTCTCTTGGCAGTAAGCAGTATGTTTTCCAGTGTAAGATGGGATGTAGTCCTTCGTGCCTGTGCCAAGCTTCATGCAAAAAGCGAACTCGGGAAGATTTTCTACATGGTTTGTAATACTAATTCCACAAAGGAAGATTAAAGAAATCACATTAGAAGTCAACTTTTGTATCTTTTCAGCCAGCTTTAGACATGTAGGTCTGAAAATTAAACAATGCAGAGATCAATCAGGCAGCACAGAGTTTTGGGAACACACTTCATGTGCAAATGTGAAAACACATGAGGGTGTAGAAAGTGTCATTTTGATTAATGAGGGCTAGAACATCCTATTTGTATCTAGATGAGAATGTATATACATCTCTCCACAGGGCTCATTAAAAGAATAGGAAACAATCACATTTTAAAATATTAACACGATTTTAAAACAGACTTCGAGCATGGTATAGATACAGCCGGTTCTTTTGAGCTGATCTCATAATACCTGGGGAGGTGAGGAAGAGGCTCACGTTTATATAACATTACAAACCTTTCAGGATAATCTCTGTGACACATAATCAACAAAATGAACCATTTGGTACAGTTCTGGAGCTGTGCACCACGAAGGGCAGAACCCAGGCTGTATCATAAGCTTTGTGCGTTATTCAGATTCCTCAGGTTTTCCACTGGTTTGATTTACTTCACGAAATAAAAATCACAGTCAGAAGGGACATCTTAAGGATAATATACATTTCTCTACGTGACTGGGAAACACCACCGTTAGGTGGTGAGGGGCAGGTAAGAAATCTTCTGCCTCTCCTATCTGCTTGGAATCGCTGGGTTGAGAGTAAAAGCTGCCCACTGCTGGCCATGAAACAGTAAGTGCAGTGAAGGAAAAAAGATGAGGAAAACTGAAGTTGATTTAGATCAAGAGAGAGAAGGTACTAAGCTGCTTTCTACTTACATTACACATGAGAATCATAGTTTGAAGTTGTATCTTGGCATCTGAGCTTGGCAAACAGACCAAAAAGCATTAACTGCCCAAATTTGTTCTTGCCATACACACTCACCTTCAAGGTAAGTTCCACACTTACCGCATGGTGAACCTTCATCCACCCTCAACTCTGCTCAAAAGTAATTAGGAAACATTTCCTACACACATGCAGTAAGTACTGAGCCCTGACCCTACATTCGATCTAAATAACAAATCAATTACTATTATTTTATCCACTTGGTTTCTGGGTATTGCTAGACTCGGGGTGTCAATGTCTACTCTGGTTTTTAGTACCAGGCTGAGCTGCTCTGCTGACAGTCCAGGCCGCCTGCCCTGCAGCCTCCCGGCTTTCCTGTCAGAGCTGCCTTACAGCATGGGCAGAAGGAGCTCACAACAAAAGACCATTTTGGCACTGCTTCTACATCCCTGGAATTCTTCCTGTTTGGATGACCTGAATGCAGGTCTGAGTTTTGGGCAAGCTCCAGATAAGGGCAGAGGGGAGAGTTGAACAAGGCCACAAACAAAAGGTTATCAGCGGAATGGACAGTATGGACAAAGCCCACCTTGAAGTCCACAAGACACCACAAATACACAACTGGGATTTATGGATTGTAAAGAACTATGTTTCATTGCATCATATTTTCCATTTAAGGTGTTTAAACAACCCATATTATTTCTAACAGCCCTCTTGGGTACAGCAACACTACAATCACCACTCTTATAGAGGAACTAAAGTTGAGAATTATGATGAAAATCTTTGTTTTCACGCATTTTAGATATCCATGTGAAAAGACATGACCTTAGCTATAGTTGTCTAAAGTTCACAAAATTTCCACATAGGATGTTTAAATCTTAAGAGTACTCCAGTCCCAAAGCTCTGCTTCCATGAATGCTGGACATTTGTATCAAAGGATCCAGAGAAACACAGAAGCATTCACCTTCCTCTAACCACTCAAAGCACTATGTGGTGACAGAGCTTCTCTACATGGGTGTTTTCATTCTCACCCGACCACTTACTTGTAACAGTGAATTCAGACTTTACTACTGCTACTTGGAGTCTACCAAAACTATTAACCAGGAAGCTAGGATACTTGACAAACTCTTAATGACTTGACAAATTGCTACTGAGACTGAGATCTGTTCCCATAGGCCATTGGGCAGAAGTTAGACTTTACCTTCTTAGAGTACATCCCCCTACAACCACAATGAGGAAAACCCACAGAGATTAGGAAATCAGCACTTGCATAAATGTTTCATTAGTTCAAAGGTTCTAAACAGAGGTTTAGGTAAAGGTTCTGCATTCCCCATGTGAGAAATAAGGATGACATTCAGAAATACTTAACATTGCAAAAGTAGCTTATTTTAAAATGTCAAAAGTCTGCCTATCCAAAAGCAGAGCTACCCACACTCTCAGATGTATTTCCAAAGCTTACTATATACTTCATATGCTATAACACAGTCAAGTGTCTTCCCCAAACACATCAGATAAGGAAAAAAAATACGCAGACTATATACACACGATACTCTCAGGTAAGAAGAAAGCAGCACAAGTTCCCTTTCATTTTGCTTGTGTGTTATCTTCACCAGAGCTCACGGTCTCAAGGACTGTCTCAAGTAACTGATTGCTCTGTGGAGTTGGTATTCAAGTCTTTCCTTCATGCAAAATTTAGTTGGACATAGACAGCCATAAGTTTCCACCAACACAGAAAAAAGACAGCCCAAGGTTTTTAGGGAATGGAAGGTTTTTCTTAAACGCTGTAATGACTACTTGGCCTGTGCCAGCAGTAAACAAGGTAGGGACATCTCAGAGGATACAACAGAAATCAACTGATAAACAATGGCAATAGTTATTACAGTACTGAAAACAATCCAAAACTCATTCTACTTACTTATTTTGGGTTCCGCACAACCTAAAGGGCAAATTCCAGTGGTTAAATTCCAACACAGAAACCTCTGTCTGAGAATGATCTCTGAGGAGGTAGTGCCTGTTTGGGAAGCCCAGAGAGCCTGTACCTCCACTGGCTGCTGCAGTCCAGTACAAAGAGGCATTTTCTTACAACCTGCTTTGAAACTACATTAGACCCTTCCAAGTCATTACAATGCCACAAACCCCATCAGAACCTGACTGGCAGCTAGTTCACATCACAGGACTCTGGCACTGTGGTCTCTGCTTTGAAATCCAATAATGCATGTAATCATATTTTGCACTAGCTTTAATTTTCAAGTGGTATTACTACATAGCACTTCCCAGAGTACATTATAGCAATCAAATGCAACTATAGGAAGGTCCGTTTCAGGAGAGAAATCAAACAGAAGATTTTCAGTAGGAAGAGATGGATAAAGAGTCTGAGATGACGGCTGTCACAGGAACACCTCAAACCAAGTCAGTATACAAGACTGCTGACGCTGCTGTACATAATGTGTTTGTTTTGTAAAAGGACAGTGACACTGATGAGTTTGGGGTGCAAGTGGATCCTCTTTAGCTCACTTATGTCTCCTCAATGCATCAATGTCATCTTAGCGTGATTTAGACTGAATCATGACTGATCCAACCCCCTGGATCATTAGGTCATTGTGTATTCATTCTGTTACATCAGCTACTACACATGTGAAGGAAAATCAGATTAGATATTATTGATGCTTTTGATAATATTGGTACTTGTCCATTGAGCCAGTCAAGTGAAATAATAGGTCTTTATGGCCTCCCATGGGAAAAGTTTTTATTTTATAGTTAGCAACAAGTGACTGCGATGATCTTTCTCTCCTATCTTTTTCTTTTAATGTGAATACGACAT